>OVBE01009573.1:0-15904 GCA_900406425.1 Iberis pinnata | reverse complement strand
AGTCAACCTTATGCCTATGTCCACTGCCGAAAGGTTAGGACTAGATGATTTTAAAACTTCACACATAAACCTGAAGATGGTNGTAATCAACCTCAAGAAGGGTCACATCAAGCTGAACATAGGGAGAGGACCAAAGATGATCTTCAACATAAAGATCAACACCAAGGACCTCACTGCCCAAGGTCAGCTAGTATATGAGAAGGAACTCAATGAAGACAACCCGAAGAATGGGTACTCAGGTGTTGAAGAAACTGAAGATGAGTTGGGAAAAGAATCAACAAGGTCTGAAATGTACTATGAAGTCTTCAAGCCTGTGTTGGGAAAAGAATCAACAAGTGATAGCATACGGTGTTGTGCAACCATGTATCCTCTGTCGCGAGCCCCTAGAGATACGTGACCACTTGTTCTTTGCATGTCCCTATACATCAACGATATGGAAGGATCTCATCGGCTCTGTACTCTCGCGCCCATCCCCGGATTGGCGAACACTCATCCTCCTACTTCTCAACTCAACTACTATCCAGCCTATAGACTCTACTCTCATAAAGCTATGTTTGCAAGCGGCGATATACTACATATGGAGGGAACATAATTCCCAGATCCATGGACAAGCTCACAAATCGCACCAGCAGCTGACCGGCCTTCTCCGTAACCACATTTCTACGCGCCTTGTTGGCTTGTCTTATCCACCACACCACAAACTAGCCCGCTGGAATATTATCCTTGACACATGATTCTTACTCGTACCAGAACTTTCTCAGCCTTTAACTTTGTACTCTTTTTCTCATTTCTAGTTTTATCCCATTGGGTTTTCTTGAAATGGGTTTTAACGAGGCAAAGTGGCTATCTTCTACACTCTTGAGCTTTTACAAACGTTTTTTTCCTTCTACTCTTGGATATTGTTTATAGTTTCTATACATCATTCGTTGTACAGCTTTGAACAATTTTTTGTTGATAAATAAATTTCACATTTCAACAAAAAATAAAATAAAGTGAAAAAGTAAAAACTTTATTTAAAGTGGAAAATAGAATTGGGTTGGAGAAGATTTTACTCTATAATAGAGATGCGTTGGAGATGCTCTAACACTTAGTTATAGGTTTGGATTCTCTCTTCATCGATAATATACGATATATTCGAATATATCCGTACAACAATGACATGTCCACCTAAGTTATCATAGGTTCACTTTATTGATTTATCAACATACGTTTTTGGTAGTCAGACTATTACTACTGGTAGTGAGACTAGTATCTTTGTTGTAGTCTAACTTTTTTTGTTCTAAATTTAGAGTTTATATTTTGGGGGTTCGTTTTTATATTTAGGGGTGTAGTGTTCATATTTTGGGGGTTTAAGATTTATATTTTTGGGTTTATGGTTAATATTTAGGGGTTTATGATTTATATTTTGGAGTTTAGGATTTATATTTAGGGGGTTTAGGATTTATATTTTGGGGCTTAGTGTTTATATTTTGGGATTTAATGTTTATATTTTGGGGTTTAGGGTTTATATTTTAAAGTTTAGGGTTTATATTTTAGAGTTTAGGATTTATACTTTTGTGTTTAGGGTTTATATTTTAGGTTTAGGGTTTATAATTTATATTTCGAATTTAGGGTTTAGAATTTATATTTGAGTTTAGGGTTTTATTAATTACTAATCACTATTCATTATTTTTAAAAATATAACTATAAATATTATTCTTGGTATATGAACAAATAAAATGTGTTTTTTAAGTAAGTTTTTGTTATTTGATTATTCGAATATGCCGAGTGTCCTTAGTTTAGCGGTTGTGATGTGCTAGTGGCAAGCCTCATGGCACATGTTCGAGTCCCCTCACTGAACTAGTTGTTGTTGTAAATATTTGTTGACAAAAAAGGATTATTCAAATTTAAAAATGGTTAATTTGTAAAAAAAATGAAATGAAGGGAGGGGTGGGGTAAAATTCATAATTAAAATAAATTAAAAAGAAAAAAGAGAGAGGACGAGAGATAAAAGTGTTTTCATTTCCTATATGGGCGCGACTTTTCCTCTTCACTGCGTGTGATTCTCAATTTCACTTTTTACGACAAAATCTTCATCATTACAAACATACAAGCTTTCTTATTTTTTTCTTCTTCACGACACAAAAATGTCTTCTCGGTTTCTATTCATTTTCCCTTCTTATTCAAATCGTCTCTCACATTTTTTTTTAACTTTCATCGACATTCCTTTTCTCTAATCTTTCACCCTTTACTTTTTTCTTCTTGAATGTTCCTCTACTACATAAAATAGAGACTGAACTTTGAAAGAGTATTCAAAATCTTACCATTGGCGCCGACATGAAGTCTCTACAGATCTCATGATCGCCGATAATTTGAGCAAAACACGCGCCTTAACCTTACGCTTCACGATCTTAACAATGAAGAAAACACTCGCATTAAGAACATCATGCCTAAAGTGTGACGTCTACACGACCAAATTACAAGCCAAATCAATGACGATGGCTCAGTTCAACTCTTCTTCTCACCGAGAAACACTTGATGTGAGTGATTGAGCGTGGACTTTGGACATTTCGAGATTGGTTGTTGGTTATGGGTTGATGGATAAATAAATGTCATCTAGACTACATGTAAGCTCCTTCCTTCTAGGTGTGTATCTACGACATCCTTAATATGTATCATAACCGAAAGGTGGTCGAGGATATCAGTCGTTCTGTAGGTGCCTTGGAAGGCCTACGACTTGTGGAGCCCTCCTGTGATACTATAGCCAAAGTTTGGGTTCGAGTTAAAATTAATGTGTACCAGCCACTAACCTTCTCCCGTCTCATCCAGATTGATGAATACAGAGCTCTAACTGTTCTTTGTTTTTTTATGACCATCTTAGAAAGTTTTGCGTGACTGGTGACTCTAAATTTTCATGGTTCTTACAAGTCATTTACCATCAAGTTTGAGGTCTTTAGGCGTGCATACATCACATTTGTAGTTGATTTCAGTAAGTTTGTGATTTTTAGGACTTTTGCATTAAAATTCACATATGCACGCATTTTGGAGATTTTTCAGGACATTCATAAGTTTTCAGGAAGGTTTTGTGAGAATTTAGATAAGTAGCACTCAACCTAGAATGGACCAACATTTAACGTGGAATGGACTGACACTCAAGTGGATCGATCCCAAGCAACATCTAGATCGATCTCAGCCGCAATTTCTGGATCAATCCCAGCACACTTCTGGATCGATCCCAGCATCAGCATATGGATTGATCCCAGCACACTTCCAGATCGATCCCACACTCAACATCATATCGATCCCACATCATTATCTGGATCAATCCCAGCTCACTTCTGGATCGATCCCAGATCGATCTCAAGCTTCACTATTGGATCGATCTCAGCTTCAAAACCGGATCGATCCCATACTCAACACCAGATCGATCTCACTCAAGCCACATACAAACTGGATTGATCCCAAGCCTAACTTCTGGATCGATCCCATTCAAGCGTCCCTAGCTCGGATCGATCTCGCACTCTTCTCAACTCAAGTCAAACACACTCCGACCCGACCAACTCAATTTTGTAGTGGACCTGACCCAAGATCCGAGCCAATGATTAGTTTTTATCTTTAGTGCGAGTTAGTGCTTTTCTCTAAACACTATAAAAGCCATAAAGCGCCTCTTTTCTACAAAGTCTTGTTTTTCTTTCCTTTTTAGGTTTTTGTCTTAGGTTTTCATTTCCTTTGTTGTTATTGGTGTTCTTAGGTGTAGAAATCCAGAATCTTATAAGTTTATGCTAATCTACTGTTTTTTCTTTACTTTTCTGCTTAGCTTTAGATTGGTGTTCACTTGGTGCATGTTGATCTTTCATTTTCGTTTTTAATCTTCTGTTTTAAGCTTGATCACTTTCTGGGTTAGTTACTGTTCTATTGTTGTTCTTGCTTTTCTGGGTTTGAGTTCTTACTGTTCTTATTGTTCTTCAACTGCTTAGCCTTAGATCATCTTGTGTAGCTTTGAAGTTGTTATTTCTGTTTTCTCTGTTTTCACTTCCATAAGTAGTGAGTAGTTCCCTGAAGTTCCTGAGGATGGGGTAGACTAGGGTTGATGTCCTGATCTAACCTTAGGCACCTAAGCTTGTTTGAATATAGTTGCCTTATGTTTCATTGTGCTTAATGTTGGGTTTTTTCACGCCAATCGAAATCTGATCTTGGACATTCTAGTGCCCGAAAAGCATTCTATGGAAAGTCTGATCATGGTGATTTCAGAGATTAATCTATCCTTATGCAACACCCTAGATGCTTAGGATATGCATCTCGGCCTAAGGGGTTGGATGACTAGGGGGCTTTTTGGCTTTGGTAGGTTAGTTCTTAATGCCTTCTAGGTAGTGTACCGTTAACGGGAGTTAGGTCTGGTGATTGCTTAGGTTGATTCCATTTATCAAGGGATTGGACTTGGTTACTTATGAACCTATCGTCTAGGGTTAGCTCATTGTTGTTTGAGGTATGTTAGGTGCTTGGGTAGATTACGATGGATCTCTGGTTGATTACCCTCTGACCTCAGGAACTACTTCACACTTGTTTACATCTTTCACCTTCTCTGCTTTTATTTTGTTTTTTCGTTTTAGCATTTTAGTCTCTTATGCTCTTTGTTTTGTTTATGCTCTTTACTTCCAGCATGTTTCATTTCACTTAGGACCTGTTAGTAAACCACCCCTTTTACTGTTTAGCTTGACTTAGAAGCATCCATTGCAATCTTGATTGTTTGTGCACTCCCATTTGGATTGATACCCCATCTATACTACAATGATGGGGAATTGATACCCTTAGGACCTCAAAAATCCTACTATCAATGACTTGTGGAATGTTAACTCACGAATCTCTTCTTTATCTCATTAACCATGAGTAAGAATCAGAGGAGCTCAGCCTCATGCCACCTCTTAATGCATTCTCGGAGGGATGTCATACCACATGCTCTAGGTAAAGCTCACCCTGTGTCTATAATCAGGAACAAGACGATGATCACCAGTCTAGTCCCAGTGATGAGAATGTTGTTGTAGTCGTTTATACTTCCCAATACTCGTCTCCTCCAACTATGGCGCCTTATTCGGCTACAATAAATGCTCACCCACTTCCAGTAATTTTTAATCATGAGCTTCACCTCGGTGTTCATCATGGGGAGCCTCATCTAGCGCCTTTTTGTTGCTCCAAAAAGAAAACTGATACTTACGTGGTTGATGAAAAAAGTCTTGCAAATTGCCCTCGCCTAGAGGAAGTGCTGTCTACAACTCAACACGGTGTGGTGGTTGTCGTTCAACCACCTGTCTCATCATGAAGCTCATACACTAGAATTATCAAGGGCTATGGAGTCCCTTGACAGCTCGTTACTTGAAAAATGTCCAGAAGTTTTCTAATAGGACATTGTGCTCGTTACTAAATTAATAACAAAAATAATTACGTTTCTTGGCTATGTAAAGACTTAAGATATGCTATCGTTTTACTTTTGGGCTAGTAGGGCTAAGTCGGAGCTTAGCTATGTTTTTGTCCTCGCATGTTAGACTTTTTTTATTAGGACCTCGTCTCCGGATGACTTCTTAGTTAGTCCTATTTGAATGAACCATTCTTTATTTCGTACTACGTTTATGGCAATCTTGATCCTCATTATCTTTCACACCAATAGATTCAATTTGTGCCCAAATATCTACTGCAGCTACTTCCAGACTCTATATAGGTGATTTCGATGAATTTTGCAATCTCTCTAAGAAGAAAGGGGGTTCTGACCGCTAAGCCTAGTCAGCCAGGCCTTCAATTATTTTCTTAATAATGTTGGTTTACACGATGTACGTACGCTCGACAACCAATATACTCTGATTGGTAACCAGTACATACACATCATCAAATCACGTTTGGACAAGGCCACAACCACCATCAACTTGTATACTCAATACCCTCGTGCATTTGTCCAACCACATAAGTAGATTGGCTCGGACCATCACCCTTTGCTTCTCGATATAGGCTCCATTCTTAAGCCAAAGTACAAGATTTTTTTTCTTTCTATAACAATGGTTGGCTCGATAATGCAAATATACAGACTCTTGTCCACCAACTCTAGTTGAACCAATGTCTTTATGCTCACCCTTAGCAATTCGACCAAGTTTAAGCCCTATGCAATTCCAACCTTTCCAAATGGAATGCGACCAATCATATTAATTCTTAATATGAAGTAGCTACAACAATTGCAACATGATACTCATCCTACTATCCATCTTGATTATCCCCACATTCGTATTGCCAACGCTCAACTACTTGTCCAATATAAGCGAGAGGAGGATTATTGGCGCACTAAAAATTGGGTCTATTTGTTACATTCAAGTAATTAGAACACTACTTTTTCATGCGAAAATAAAACAGAGGCGTGCCTATTATCAGATCTTAACCATCTTCGCACCTGATGGGTCTACATATACTTATGATATCGACATTCAAAATGTTTTCATCCAATACTTCTCTACCTTCTTCACTTCTACATCTCCGACTGATCATAATCTGATTATGCAGTATGTTGAGCTAAAAGTTCCCCCATGCTATGAATAATGCCTTTATCCAACCAGTAATAAAGTTAGAAATTTGGATTACTCTTTAAAAAATGAATCGGGTCAAAGCCCCATGCCTTGATGGAATTAACGCATTTTTTTTTTCAAAGACCACTGCCCAACATTCAAGCAAAGTGTTCTATATCATGTTAACATCTTATTTACCGAGGAATTTCTAGACCCACCCTCAACCACATCCATATCTACCTTATACTCAAAATGCCTAATCCCACTCAAGTGACATACTTTTAACATATCAATCTCACTAACATGGCTTACAAGATCATTTGAAAAATTATGTATGATCGTTTGAAGCCATGATTCCATCACATAATCTCTGATAACCAGTCTGCTTTCATTTATGATATATTGTGTTTTGAATGCATTTTGACTCTTATTTCACATTCATTTTAAGTAGATTCACTCGCATTTGCATGTCATACTCATGTTTCATGTGTTGAAGGCGAATCAAATTTAAAGAGATGCGAGTTAGTTCGAAGGAAGGCATAAAATAGGCTGCAGGGGATTGTCATACCGGTTTACATGAAACGGTATGGTCATAGCAGTGAGAAAGAATGGTCTAATCAGGCCGTTGTGAAGGAGAATTCATTCCAGTGAGAAATAGCGGGCAAAGGCAACGGTTTACACAAACCGCTATGAAGGAAACAAAGGAACAACGGGGAGGCATACCGATTTGCTCAAACCGGTACCAAGTCAAAAGTCCCAAAAAGTTAACATTTCTTTAAGATTTAACGCATTTTCAATTGGGCTAACCCATGTGTTTTTGGGTTAACCCAATACCACTTTTAGACCACTATAAATATGCTTTAAACCTAATTTGGAGACACCTTTCATTCTACTTTTGCTCTTATTTCCTTTTTTTGTGTAAAACTTGAATCTTTGCTTTTAATCTTAGTTCTATATCTTGTTTATCTTTTATTTCTTGCTTGTTTTCTTGTTTCTAATCATGATAAACACATTTCTTTCATGGGATTTGATGATATATGATTAGTGAGTTGTCCTATTTAGGAAAATGGGTTAGATAGATTATGATGATTAAATGATGGAATGTGATGCTTAGGGCTTAGTTTACTTAAATCTTCATTCATTTTAATGTTCTTAATGTTATATTTGATTTGATCATTCATTTCTAGATCATAGGTGCTTGAATGAATTATTTGAATGCTAAATGAGGCATAGCCAATGAATTGTGTTAGTTAGTTTAGTGGTTGAATATATTAGATCTTAATGCTTTCTTTTTATGTAATTAGCAAGGAGCTGTTTCAGTTGCATGACTAGAAAATGGATTATTGCCATGGAAGTGGATTAGTCTTTAATTAGGAATCTTAGACCAAGGATTAGCATTGTTGTTGTATTGAGCATCATTGGACTTCACTTGATCACCTAAATCATTAATCTTGACTCATTTGTTTAGCCTTTTTAATTGTTATTTCAATCTTAATCCCTAGTTGACTTTTGCTTAATTTGGTTAACTTTTATATCTTTGAATTTTAGTTGACTTCTATGTTTTAAGTTTGTTAGGATGTTAGCTTTCAATCAAAAACCTATAATTGCTTAGACTAAATTTGATTATCATAACTTTAGTGTTTTAGTCACCTCGATTTAGATTGACTCTTAAATTCTACAATTACATGAGTGGGTTTGAGATACTTGCTTAGATATAGAGTTCACTAAATTCGTGTTTATCAATTGGTGCCGCTGATGATTCAGAGATTTGATTAACCATTTGAAATTTGATTTTTTTTGGGACTAAGCCCATTTTACATCACTTTGCAAATTCCTTTACTTTTTTGTACACCTTCAGGTGTATGCACTTGTGAACTAGAGGACCATATGATCTAGTTCTAATCGGTTAAGACATTCGAGCACTCGAACGACAACATACTCGGACCAGAAGAGAACATGAGCGACTAGCTCATCTGCAACGTTTGGATTTACAAATGGCGGATAACAAGCATAACCCACATCCCAATGCATGAACTATTAGTGCTGGAGATACACTGGATGCTCATACTCAATGCCATGAGATTGTCCCACCATCTATCAACAATAACAACTTTGAAATCAAGCATAGCTTGATTCCTATGGTTAAAGGGAACAAATTTCATGGGCTATCAATAAAAGATCCTCTTCGCAATTTGGATGAGTTTGACAGATTTTTTGGTCTCACAAAGATCAATGGCGTTAGTGAAGATGCATTCAAGCTGCGTATTTTTTCCTTTCTTTTTGGGTGACAAGGCCCATCAATGGGAGAACTATCTACCTCAGCATTTAATTACCACTTGGAATGCATGCAAGAAAGCCTTCCTTGCCAAGTTATTTTCTACTTCCAGAACTGCAAGGTTGCGCAATGAGATCTCTAGTTTTGCACAAAATAATGCTGAAACTTTTTGTGAAGCTTGGGAAAGGTTCAGGAACTATACCTTTCAATTTCCTCACCATGGATTTAGCAAGGAATCTCTTCTCAGCCTTCTTTACATAGGTACGCTACCAAAGATCAGAATATTTTTTGACACTGCAAGCAGTGGTAACTTTCTGAACAAGAATGTGGATGAAGGTTGGGAACTAGTTGAGAATTTAGCTTAATATGATGGAACATACAATGAAGTCTATGATCGCACTCTTCAAGATACTATTGCTTTTGATGATCGAACTAGAAAGGACATCAAAGCTTTAAACGACAAGTTGGAAAAGCTAATTCTCGCACAACAACAAGAAGTAAACTTCATAGGTGAAGAAGAGAATGTTCAAACCCAAGCTGGTGAGAATACATAACAAAAGGAGATTAACTATATTTAGAAACAAGGTGGTTACAACAAAGGCTTCATCAACTATAACAACAACCCAAAATTGTCCTACCGCAACAACAATGTAGCAAATCCTCAAGATCAAGTCTATCCACCTTACCAGCACCAACAAGCCAAACCGTTCATGAATTATAGCCAGCAACTGCACCAATGTTTTGTTCCTAAGCAACAAGTTACAAATGGGTTCCAGCCACTTCAACACCCAAGTGCATCTACTGGTTTTGCACCGCAACCACAACAACCTCAACAGTCAAATGTTGAGACAATGCTGCACCAACTTCTTCAAGGTTAAGCAAATAGCGCAATGGAAACATCCAAGAAGATTGATGAACTCAACAACAAGATGGACTCCTCATTCAATTACATATATACAAAAATTAAATTTTTGAACTCCAAGGGTAAATTCTTTGGAAAGAAAATCTGCTTCTACTTCTATTTCTCCACCACAAGCAAATGGCCAACTCATGGGAAACACTATTCAAAAACCAAAGGACTTTGCACATGTCAATGCAGTCTTCTTGGGGGGTACCTACGACTTACCTGCTCACCATTGTCCTATTAACATCACTAAGGACAGTTGAAATTTAAGTTTGGAGGAATTTGGGTCTAAATGAAGTTCAAATTGCAGATTTTGCAAAAACTGATTTGTTGAGGTGGATCAAACCAGATTCAGCGACTAGAGTCAAACCTGTTTTTGTTGAAAAACCATATGTTTAAAAGGAGAAGGAAACACCTTTTTTCCCACCACCTTACATTCCAAAATTGCCATTTCCATCAAGATTCAAGAAGGAAATCATGAAGAAATATCCAGCAATCTTTGAGAAATTCGTGAAGGAAGGTGAAATTACGGAGAAGCTAGCACCAAGTGGGGAATGCAATACCAAAATTACAGAGAAGCAAGAAGATACTGGCTCTTTCACTCTACCTTGCTTCTTATGTCCATTAACCTTCAACAAATGCATGTGTGATTTAGGAGCATCCATCAATTTGATGTCTTTCTAAATAGCCAAGAAGTTGTGATTCAATAAGTATAAAACCTCCACTATATCTCTGATCTTAGCAGATAGGTCCATTAGAAAACCTCATGGGATTCAAGAGAAATTTCCTATCAAGACTGAGAGTGTAGAGATACCCACAGACTTTTTGGTGTTGGATATGGACAAGGAACCGAATGATCCATTAATCTTAGGAAGGCCATTTATGGCTACAGTTAGAGCTTTGATCAATTTCCAGAAAGGCAACATCATATTGAATATGGAGAGGGGTCTTAAGATGGTTTTCAACATCAAGGAAAATATGAAAAACCCACAATTCAAGGTCAGTTATTTTCTAACAAGGAGATAGATAAGGAAGATCATGAAGATGGGTACTTGAGCAGTGATTCAAGGGAGAATGATATCATCGGAGGCTTAACTGTCTTTGAAGATTTGTTAAACATGAGACCCCAACAGTGAGTCTAGTGAGTGGCGATCAAGTAATTCTCGTTGGAAGAACTGTCTCATGATTAATAGTGCTCAAACAAGAAGTCAAACATAGAGACTATAAACAAGTTCACTTACGAGGAATTCCATGTCTATCCTCTGAACATATCCTTTAAATTCAAAATCTTTTCTTTTACTATTGAATATGTTTTGGTATTATTTTGGGTATGTTAACCTTTACGAATGTTGGAGTGCTGATTTATGCAAGTTTGATGCATTTTAAAGGGGAAAATGACCTACAACGGGGAGTGATAGCGGTTTAATCAAACCGCTACCAAGGAGGCAAATTTCCAGGGGCATATGGCGGGTAGTGGTAGCGGTAAAATAAACCACTATGAATGCTACACCAATGTAGCGGGGAATCGTACTAGTTTGACCAAACCGGTACGGGGTAAGTGATTTTAAATTTTCGGATTTCAACCGGTTTTAGCTGACTTTGACCCGATTTTCCCAAAATTATACCTGATTTTGAAACCTCTCTTTCCCATTAAACTCCCTTTTTCAATTTCTTGAGATTTTTAAAGACAATCCATACAAATTTTCAATTCTCCCTCAATAATCCACCAAATTTAGTGTTTTTCGTTGCTACCTCTTCGATTCTTAAGGGTCCACATAGTAATCACTGCTAATATCACATCCTCAATTCTCACTCAAAATTGGACTTTGATTTTTTTTCAAGTTTTGAGGTCGATTATTGTCTCTTAGCCTTAGAAAACCATTGGGTATTAGATATATTGATAATTCTTTGATTAACCGAGCTTTAATTCAATGAATTTGTCAATATTTGAGAATTAGGGTTCTTGAGCTAATTGGTTCATAAGCTTGGGGGAAATTGTTTGATTGTTGTTTCTATGGTGGTGTTGATTCTTTAAGTTACACTTAATACATGCAAATAATTTTGATTTGAGGATTTTGACATGATTTGATGATAATGAGTTTTTTGGAATAAATTTGAGTAGAGAATTAGTCTCAATGTGTTTTAAAATAACACATTTTGAACATCTCTAGTTGCTTTGTCTCTTTGGTAGAAGTTATCATGTCAAACCAAGGAGCATACTGTAGTTCAAGCGGACCTTCAATGCATGACATCTACAAGACGTTAATGCAAGTTGATTTCATTGAATCAACATTCCCGGATGCGGAGATTTTGGGAAATGTTGGGATTCTCGAACAACTTAAGGAAATATTGGGATACATGGGAATTTCAAACATACTTTCAATGGAGTTTGTTTCTCACCAAAGACCGACGTGCATGTTCCTAGCCTCGTTGGAGGTGTTCTACTCTGAGGGACGAGCAGGTGATGAGAATGGAGGTGGATTCATAACGTTCATGGATTTAAAGGGGAAGACTCACAAGGTCTCTTTCGAGTGGTTGTGAGCTATTTAAGGTTTCCACATTAAGAGGTTTCACCAGACACATTTGAAAAATGCTCCAAGTGAGATTGAGCTTATCTGAGACGTGATAAGGTGAAATAAGTTCAAAGCAAGCATAACCAAGAGCTCGCGCATTCGCCACCCGGCCATAAGATATGTGCATCAAATCATTGCTAACTCCTTTTTCACTAAGCGTGACACTAGAAATATCTTGGCCTATGAGATGAACTTCTTAAGTCTGGGAATATACCAACATGTTTGCAATACTCTGCAAGATGAAACCCTATTCCCCAATATCTTTGAATTTAGGCCTTGCACATTGAAGATATTTCTTAAGCAATTGTTGAAATTAAGGGTCTGAGCTGGATATCACAAGAGAGGATGGCACCTCAAATGAGAATCGGAGGTTGGATTACACCAATCCTTCAACATACTCAGGACCGATTGATATTACTCGGTTTTGATGCATAATAGTGGGCATTTATGTATGCTATTTTGTATTATTCCGAGCGTTTCCTTGCAAATTTGATATATTTTCAGGATTCTAAGAGTTCGGGTCATTTTGGAGCAAATGATCAGATCAAATCAGAATGAATTGCCAGGATACAGAAGAAATGATCGATCAAGCACTTAGACGATCGATCGAAAATCGAAGTTAAAGAAGTACATAATTTTTGGAACCGAAATTTGCACTATCGATTTCCGTTAGTTACATAAAATCAGAGAGAACTCTAACTTTCCAGAGATCCCGGATTTCTGTGAGTCAAACACGGAAAGATCTAAACACGAAAATAAAAAATACAAAAATAAATCCAAGAACCGAAAAGAGGGCAATAGAAGTCTTATTCTGAATCAATGCATGAACGTTTTACAATAAGTGATAGCCTTGGTCACAAGAGCTGTTGGTGAATTATNAAACACGAAAATAAAAAATACAAAAATAAATCCAAGAACCGAAAAGAGGGCAATAGAATTCTTATTCTGAATCAATGCATGAACGTTTTACAATAAGTGATAGCCTCGGTCACAAGAGCTGTTGGTGAATTATCCTAGATCTAGCAATGAAGACTGTAAAACCTAATTGAGTCGCAGCTCACTAGCAATAAAGGAAAATAATCTAAAGCCATAAGTATTTTGGTGTAGAAAGTTGAACGTTTCCCATCTCTTCCTCCTCATCCTTCATATATAGACTCCTTGTCTTATCCGTTTTCCTTTTCGACCTCCAATTCTTTTGCAGAAACTTTCCATTTCTTTTGTGGAAACGTTCCTTTTCTAAATTCCTTCCATTTCTTTGTGGCTTGCGGAACAAGCTTTGATCGTCATTGCACTTGGGACAAATTCTCACCTAGAATCGTAAGTGGGCCCTTTATCGCGTTTTAGGCTGTGTTGGGCCGTTATGCGGTTTATACGATTTTACAATTCCTATAAGAGAATCAGTCTTTTATATGACGATGCGATACAAAATTTGCGACAAGTTGGCCGTTACTACTTCATATTATTAAACGGTACGAATACGAACTCTACAGCCGTTTTGGAGAATGATACTTTCGATCGTATAGTCGAGATAATCATCGGCGTCTTAAGTTAGCCATTATCGTTTTATACGATTGAAACTTATATGAAAGGATTTCAAAAAATTTCCGTAATCCATAAGGAATAATCGTATGGTCGCAATGTTTATACGAAGAGAATGAGTTTTACGATTTTAGTCGCATAGTTCCAGCGGAACCTCAGAATGATACAAAACAAGAGACGAGGGGTTCGAGACGAAATCAGCTCGCCAACTGGTGAGCTGAATTTGCGAGATTCAGCTCGCCAGTGACATTCAACTCGCCAATTGGCAAGTTGAATTTGCGAGATTCAGCTCGCCAGTGACATTGAGCTCACCAACTGGCAAGTTGAATTTGTGAGATTCAACTCGCCAGTTGGTGAGCTGATTGTGCATTTAACGTTTTTATTGAAGAATCCAAGAGAAGGATCAAAAGTTTAGACATGTTTAAAGATGTTCCCATGGATGGATGGAGAGGAAACTTTGACACAAGATATCCACGTGAGTTAGCTTTCATATGGAAGCAGTTTCAAGTCCATCCATTGCGGTAATTAAGAGTTGCGACAATTTTACCGAAGACTGGTCATTCAGCTCGCTCAGTTAGCGAGCTAAATTTTTTTGTGATGCCCAACTTGCCAATTGGTGAGCTGATCACTCAAAATTTTACACAAGATAGCCACTTATGTTGCCTTCCATATGGAAGCGGTTTCAAGTTAATCTGTTGCCACAATCAAGAGTTAAGACAATTTTACCGAAGGTTGGTCAGTTGGTGAGCTGAACTTGTTTGCGACGTCTAGCTTGCCAATTGGCGAGCTGAACATATGTATTGAACATATCTAGTTAACTTGAGAATGTATGAGTACTGTAAACATGTTGGACGCATATTGTAAACGTTTTGAACACACTTTCGTAAATGTGTACTGTGCATACGTAACGATGTTGTCCGCAAATGGTAAGATTCGGGGCCAAAGTGTTTGTTCAGGGATTATGATTGCTCCTATCTGTCGAGATATTTTGTGTTTCTTGGAAATTAATGTTGAGTATGCTAGTTTCGACCCTGACACTGGATGTAAGCGGATTATCTTGCCTCATTAAAACCTTAGTGATAGGGAAACCTGGTGGGACAAAACCTTCTCGACTAAGGAAAAAAGAGTGCAGAGATAATCGCTTAGTTATTTAACGATTGTTTTCTGATTCTTCTGAAACATATCCTTTGAGATCTTCTGAAAGTATCGCAGCTTGGTTAGATTGATCGGGATGATACGACTATTGCGGTTTGATGTGTGATTAATATTTCAGTGATGGTTTTTACACATCGATTTTGTCATGACCGTTTTTGACACCAACAGTTAGCCTCGTAACTCGTAAGAATCATAAAAGTATTCTTGCGAGGTATTAGTTAATTAAGTTAGGAGGAATCGATGGCTTAAAAGTTTGAAGCTTTATCGTGGGTAATTAGACTTCATTGTGGGCGACTAGATCTCGTCGTGGGCGACCAGACTTCGTCGTGGGTGATATCACTCGGTTTTAACACCTTTAGTGGGTATTTATACCTATTTTTTAGTGTTATCCGAGTGTTTTCTTTGTGTTTTAGCATGTTTTTAGGAAATTCGGTGTTTGGGACGTTCTGGAGCAAAAGGACGATTTTTGGAAGAATTCTAGTGCAAATGAAGAATGATTAATCCAAGTCTCGGACAAGGATAGATCAATTGATCCAAGCATGGATGGATCGATCCAAAGCACATGAAGATTTACGGAAGTTAATATCGATTGATCCATCATTGGATCGATCGATCCCTTGGAAGCTTAGATCGATCGATCCATCATTGGATCGATCGATCCCCTTTGTCGAACTGAAGGAAAAACAAGCTAAAAGACGCATTTGACCTCAATATCTATCATTAGTTTTTAATTATTTAGATTTTCTTTTCTTTTATTCTCAAACTATAAAAGCCCTTTTGGCTTATTTTTAGTGAGAAGAGTTTTTTTTAATAAGTTTTTAAACAAGTTTTATCGCTGAAGTTCCAGAGAGAAGAGATCTACATCTGTATTTAAAAGGAATTATGAACTCTGATTTCTTTATATACAATTTGGCTTTTTAATTCTTCAATGTTTACT
>OVBE01009572.1:0-15906 GCA_900406425.1 Iberis pinnata | reverse complement strand
AATCTGAGTTTTAATGCATGATCGGATTGTTTTAAAGATGGTGGGAGTTTGTCTCTGGCAATTCGATCATAAGGTCTAATACTCCGGGAGGAGATTATTCCAAATTCGTTTTTCATGTTCATAACTATTTTCAATCTAAAATCTTGCATGTTAACTTGACTTTAAACCTGAATGCCTACGGATTTTCCTATTGCCTAGCGTTTTATTATTATAAGTTTTAAACCGCTTTTTAATTACCGATTTGAATTCGACAATCAAACTTTTATTCTCGCTTTAGCCATATTCGAGTTTTTAACTGAATGTGCATTCTGGTCTCTGTGGATTCAATACCCTATATTGTGCTACATTGATCTGTTCTCTGCAGTACTAGTTTAGGATTAAATTCTAAGCCTATCACCTGCCTTCCATTTTTTATCTGGTTTTTTTCCTGTAAGGATGTAATATACTATTTTGCTTATCCAATTTGGTGTCGCAAGGGCTCTTCTCGTCAAAGGTTAGCAGCTCGTTGATGGCATTAGCTATAACGCTTGTAATGCTCGACGTCATGATGTATTCTATTGGGATAGTTCGTCTAAGGCCACTGTCATTTGCAGCTGCGAGATTAGCCAAAGAGTTTGCTAAGTGATTTTCGTCTCTTGGAATTTTGGTTAATTCGAACGTGTCGAACTCGCTGGTCTTCTCTTGGAACATCTGATAGTACTAATGCATTCGGTCGTTCTTGATGGCATATTCTCCACTAAACTGGCAGACGAGTAGTTGGGAATCGCAGAAAACATGTACTCTTCAGGCATTGAGGTTCTTTGCGAGGCGTAATCCGGAGAGGAATGCTTCATACTCTGCTTCTTTGTTCGATGCGTGCCATTTGAAATGGAAGGATTATTTGAGGGCTTTTTTGGATGGTGATTCCAAATGGACACCTGCTCCCGAGCCCTCCTTCCTGTGAGATCCATCGACGTACACATTCCATATTCCAGGTGGAACGGGATCGCATCCCTGTTGAGGTGGTATCTCGGAGATGAAGTCTGCTAGGACTTGAGATTTGGAACAAGTACGTCATCGGTATTCTACGTCGTATTCGCTGAGTTCAACTGCCCACTTGGTCAACCTTCCCGACTGATATGGGCTATGGAGGACTTTTCTTAAAGGCTGGGAGGTGAGTACGACTATAGTGTGCGACTGAAAGTATGGTCTGAGTTTCCTTGATGCAGATACAACAGCGAGCGCAACTTTTTGATTGTGGAATATTGTACCTCGGTGCCGTTGAGAGACTTGCTCGTGTAGAAGATCGGCTTTTGCATTCCTTGATCGTCCCGCACAAGGACTCCGCTTACAGCTGCCTCAGATACTACAATATAAAGATAGAGAGTTTCCCCTTCTTCAGGTTTAGCAAGGACATGAGGTGTGGTAAGGTAGCGTTTCAATTTGGTGAAGGTGTCTTCGCATTTATTATCACACTCGAAGCTTTTATTTCCCTTGAGAATTTGGTAGAACGGGAGGCTTTTGTTGGTTGACCTTGATATGAACCTGTTGAGTGAAGCTATCTGACCTATCAAATTTTGTACTTCTTTCTTCATCCTCGGTGGCGATAGGTCTAGGATCACATAGATTTGCTTCGGGTTCACTTTAATTCCTCTTCGGATTACTACATAGCCGAGAAACTCTCTTGATGTTACCCTTAAGGTACATTTTTCCGGATTAAGCTTCATTAGGTTGAGTGTCTTGAAACATTTCTCCAGGTGTTTCACGTGGCTTGTGGTTTCAGCTCATTTGACTAGCATGTCATCGATGTACACTTCCATTGATCTTCCTAGTTCGTCGGCGAACATTTTGTTGACTAATCACTGGTAGGTAGCTCATGCGTTCTTCATCCCGAAAGGCTTTTCCTTGTACCGGTATTTTCCTCTATTTATGATGAACACGGTCTTTTCTTGGTCGACTGGATGCATCATTATTTTGTTGTATCCTAAGAATGTGTCCATGAAGGAAAATTATTTGTTCCTTGCAGTTGATTCGACGATCTTGTCTATATTGAGGTCGGTAAAATCCACACGCACTCGCCATTTGTCGTTCTTCTTCTTTTCGATGACTGGGTTAGCCAACCAATATGGATATTTCATCTCGACGATGGAACCTACGTATAAAATTCTACTTCGTCATTTACTGCTTGGGATCGTTCCTGCTTAATATGCGTCGTTTCTGCTTTACTGGCTTGTAGGTCGAGTCGATATTGAGTTCATGGAAGCTTATGGTCGGATTGATGCCCTTCATGTCGTCCATTGACCAGTCAAAAGTACTGACATTTTCCTTGAGCAAAGTTATCAGTCTCTTTCTTATGTTCTGGTCCAATTATTACCCTATCTCGGTTGTCTGGTTCAGATGCTCAGCGTGGATGACCACTTGCTCGACCTTGTCCATCTCAGGGGAAGATCTGGGAGTTTGTACATTTTTCTCATCGAAAGGCTCTTCTGATACTTGCAGCGTCCGCATTCGGTGCTACATTAGGAAGCATGTTCGAGCTACACGTTGAATTCCTCTTATCGTGCAGGTTTCCCTACTCGTTGGGAATTTGACGTATTGGTGGTAGGTCGATATTGCGGCTTTCATAGAGTAGAGTCAAGGGGTGCCCAGAATTACGTTGAATGTAGATCGCTGGTCCATGACAACGAATTTGACCATCTTGATTAGGGCTGGGCAAAAAAACCAGAACCAAGAAACCAAAAAAACGGATAGGTTTTCGTTCCGGTTCCATTCAAATTACTCGATGGTTCATGAGAAGAAGAACCAAGGGTATCGGAAAGGAATCGGAACCAAACCAAGAACCAAAGAACCAATTTTTTTTGTGGTTTGAATATTTTTTAGGAACTTTAAACTAATTTTGGATATTTTAAACTAGTTTCATGTAATTTAAATTAATTTTGGGTAACTATTTGTTTTTCCGGGTAAATTTTTTGGGGGTAATTTGTTATTTTTCAAGTATTTTTTTCGAGTAATTTTTTAGTTTTCAGATCTTTTTGTTTTTCGGTAATTTTGGTCATTTCAGGTCTAAAATACCGAGAACCAATTAAGAACCAAAAATTTTGGGTAATTTTTGGTTCCACTAACATAGAACCGAACTGACTCGGAACCGATTAAGAACCAATTAAGAACCAAAAATGTTGGGTAATTTTTGGTTCCTCTAACATAGGATCGAATCGACCCATAACCGATGAGAACCGAACCGGAGCCAAGCCGAAAATTTTAAAAGGATCGATTGAGTATTAAAATCTAGGATCCAAAAGAACCAAAACTGAACCGAATATCCAAATGTCCAGCCCTAATTTGGGTTAAGCCTCTTGCTTAGATTGGGAGTTTGATGGTTCCTGCTGAACGGACCATCTCACAGCCGAATCATGTCAATGTATTGCTTCCATCTTTTATCAGCTCGCCATTGATCTCCTTATTCTTGAGAGTCTCCTTGAAGATAATATCGACTGAACTGCATGTATCGACTAGGATTCTTGCTACTTCCGTGTTAGCGTTAACCATTTTGATGACTAGGAAGTCGTTGTGAGGCTGACTAAGACCTTTCAAGTCGCTGTCGTTGAACTCTAAAGGAGGTGAAGTGGGTAGTAGATTGATTTGCTCCTTTTGGGCTCTCGCAGCTTAGCGTTCCGTGCTTTTGATTGACCTTACCGAGTTGTTGCATGATAACAGTCCGCCCATGATAACGTTTACTCATCTTCTTGGCAATAAACCCTCAGTTACTCGAGCATCAAACTCATTTTCCAGACTCCAATCTTTGGTACGGTTAGGGGGCGTCATATCATCGATGGTGTGGGACCCGTCTCCTTGACTGCGCTAACTTGGGGTTGTGCTCTTCCTATTAAAGACGAGCTAAACCTTGAGTTTCTTGTGCGTCGTCTGTCATTTCTCCATGTCCTACTGGTATCAATTTCTTCGTCTTGAAACTTCTTCAGGAGAATGGACTGCAAGTGACGGCAGTTTGCTGTTCGGTGTCCGTTTTGCTTGTGGAAGTCGCAGTATGCTTCTGGATCATCATCGACATGTACAAGTTGTTTTGTTGGCTTTCCACTTTCGGCAACGGCATAGGTTTCCCGACCTCTCTTATCTCTTGCAGCTTGCTTGTCATAGTGTTGCCTTGGTTCTCGTTGAGGCTCTTCTTTCTCTTTATGAGGTTTGGTTGCTTGGTACCTTTTTTACATCACGCGTGCTCTTCTTCCACTTCTACGAACTTATTAGCTTTGTGGAGCACGTCTTCCAATGTTTACGGTGGGTTAATGAGCAGCTCGTCTCTGAACCTGAAGTTGTAGTACAGAGCGTTTCGTAGAGCGGCGATAGCACCTTCATCATTTATTACTATTCGAGCTACAACCTTCTTAAACCTGTCGAGGAAGTTTCATAGTGATTCCTTCTCCTGCTGGGATAACATCCAGAGGTTTGTTGTCGTAGCTTTTTTGGCTATCAACATTGAGTAGTGCTTTATGAATATTGTCGATAGTTGTTGGAAACTGTCGATGGAATCGGGCTCCATACGGGAGAACCAATCCAGAGCGGACCATGATAGGTTTTCAGTTAATAGCTGGCATAATCCTGCATCTCATTCGTCCAAGGTGAATTGTGCTCGTGCCATGGTGATTGTAAAGTTGTCAGGTATTGCACTGGATCACTCTTGTCGTCGTATCCTACAAATTTTATTTTAGCGGAATGTCGTACTAGAACATCGGTAATTGTCCTGGTAAACGACGTTCTTTGTGTCTCTTAAATGGTTTTCAAGATATCGGGGGCCGAGCTGGTTGCTTGATGCACATGTGAACTCATGAATTTAAGCTGGTTTCGAATATGTTGTAGCTCATCGGCTTCTGCCATCTCACAGAATCTCATCAAGTTAACATGATCATGTCAATTTTGCGTTCTTGACGCGGTTTCTGGCGTCAAGTTGAGTGCTCCGAACAACCGTCTGCTTATAGTGCGTACATCTTTCTCGCCAATTGAAACGGTCATGCTGTCAAGTTGCGCTCTAAAGTTTTGAGATTCGGCTCTGAGTTTGTTCATTTCTGCTCTTTGATCGTTGAATAGGTTCCATATGTCTTGCATGGTGACGTCAGCGGCATCGTCCTCTCCGTCTGATCCCCTTTGTCTCTGGTTTGTGCGACGACATCTCGTTGTTGGTTTTCCGCTGGATCGGTGGTATTGTCTTGGTTCTTCTTGGTTGTTAGGGGAAGGATTGTTCCATCGTCGTCCATCTCGTCTCGATCGGCTTCCGTAGTGTCCTGAAAAGAAAGTTTAGTGATATAAATCGGCGCAACTAATAGGTCTCCATAAACGGCGCCAACTGTTGAATCAAAAACTTAATAATTAAGTTAAACTCTGATTAGTGGGTCTATAGCTGCTCGAGAATATTATTCATGCCTTAGAAAAGATGATTATATGGATATTTATACTAAAAATACATGAATTAACCCTAATTTTCTATTCAACTTAGGTGAGCTTCTTAGATAGCCGACCTGGTGCCCCTTCTAGCCCAGATCGCCACCGACTTCCAGACAAGGACGGATCTAGGCTTTAAGTTGGTGTGGCACGTGCCACATACACATTATAAATTTTTTAGTGGTGTAACATACATTATAATTTGGTTCAGTTGGTAAATAATACTTTGACTATTTGATTTTTTTGAGGTTCGATTCCCAATTGTTTTTGGTCAATATTTTTAATTGTTATTTTGTTCTATAAAGATGTTTTTAAAAAAACAAATTTTTAAAAATATTTGCAGATATCTTTTAATCTTTTAAAATATACTATTGCAATTTATATGTAAAAAATTTATACAAGGTTTGATTTTTTATGTTTTAAATTAGATTTTTATGGATATTACTAAATTCATAAATTATATTTCAATTCAAAAATTGTTATTATATATTGTTACTATGGAATTCTATATTGAAATTATCTTAAATATTTTTAATATATGTGAGTATTAAAATTAATTTAAAATATATAACCATACAATTGAATGCAAATTTTAAAAATTAGTTGGTTTCAAAATTTATATTGTATTAACAATAAATTATATTTATTTATATAATTTTTTTAATATTTACTAATATCATGATATTTTGAAATAATTTAATATTAAATATATATTTTTTATACTTTATATAATTTTTATTCTAGATCCGCCATCGATTCCATACTATTTTTTTAGATGGACTTTGACTTAGAAATAGGTTTTATATCGGATACAAACCAAGTATCAACAATATTTGATGTATTAATATGAAATTTGAAATTTTCCACACAAAAATATATATGAAAATTTCCCTTGAATTTTCTTTTTCATCATTTTCTTCGATGTGTTTCTTCTATCTCTACCACTCGAGCCGAGTAATTTAAGTTAGGCCACAATAAGGCCATTTTAGAATTTTATATGAGCCCTGATTTGAGCTTTCATTAAGCCCATATACAATTTCGGATTCCAACTTTAATTTATAGGATTTATTCTATCCCTGATCAAAAACGTAACTTCACTTGTTTCTCTTTTCTTTGTCAACTATTTGTTTCTAATCTTGAAGATCTATTTTGGTACCAAATATAAGAATTTTTGTTTGTTTTAATAAGAGAGTCTATCTAGACATTTGATAAACAAGGAGTACTATGTTAGGCATGAACCATTTGAAATAACTTAGATATGAAGTAATATATAAAACAAATGGATATTCAATAAACTTCTTTTAGTTCGAAACTTATAAATATTGAAGTTTATCTCTATACTTTGAAAACTGCATATTGGAAGATGTTATAAATTGGACTATGTTCTTTTTAGAAAAAAAAAGTTTTTGAAGTTTCGGGCTTTTGGTTAATCTCCAACGGTGTCTGAAATCACCTGTTGATAATATTTTTTAAAAATGTAAATCACTTCTTCTAAAGATTTGAACTGATAACTATGAACTACTTTTTGAAATATCTCAACCAATATATCAAAATCTCTTAGTATAGATGATTAATATCAAACAATAATATTTGTCATGGATAGACAGATAGATGATTAAAAAAGGAAAAATCAACTCTAAGAGCTATTTATATTGTAAAGCAACATAAACCTTTCAAACATATTCGATATGCGAGTTATATAAATATAGAAACTAAGTATATTTGTATAACCGGTGATTATTAATTTGAATGGGGGATATAATAGTCATCTGAGTTCTTATAAACGCATTAAAAGATTTTTGACAGTGTGTATATATATCACTACAAGATCGCAATAGTTAATTTCTATAACAAAAAAAAATCATTAGGCTATGTGACATGCAAAATATCTTATAAATTTTCTCATAGCTCTTTTTATCGCTAAAAGTTGACTCATAATCAATTTCTATATTGCATGGAAACACAAACAACATGGAGTCGAACTCACGTAAAGAATACAGAAATAAACATTTTACCACTATAACCAAAATTACTTTATCTTCTAGTCCATCGCTCCTTAAATTAATTTAAGAGACAATTCAAAATTATAATAAAAAGTAGGGTTAAAAAGCAAAGTATCCCACTTGTATTTTATTGGGGGTGCTCTAATTCATATATCATATACAATTTATAAAGCTATTTTATACTCTACTCAGAATTTGCTTTGTCAAATAAGAGGGATATATAATGGGTATATAATTATAAATCAAAGTTGATAAAGCTTGTAACTTTTTAACAAGCTTACTGAGTATCAAATATTAATACACCATTTAAAATCACGAATCAAATTGGGCGTAACTGTTGGAACTCAAATATTTTACAATGAATTTTATCAATGTTCCGACGAGTTCTCCGGTGAAGACGTTCACCAGAATGACCGGATTATGAGTGCATCGTAATCTTTGTAACGAGCACTATAATATGAAATATTCATTTGTCAAATTTGAGTGCACTTTGAATGAGAAATGGAGATGTAAAGAGATCAACTTAAACATGCATAAACACAAAAGTGTTGACTTTGTGTTGACTAAGCCCATTAAGTGGTTTTTATCTCACATTGCTAGTAGAAGCTTTTTTCCACTAGTATATATATGGAAGAGTGCATGTTTATGTTCAATTGGTTTGGGTCGTTATGTCTTTGGGTCTTTGGGTCTTTGGGAATTCCGCGAATCTTGAGCGCGTTCCGCGCAATCTCAGCCGTTTCAAACTTAAGGCTCCTCGCCTTTAAAACTCCCTCTCGCTCATTCATTTTGTCATTCTCTCGAAACACAGAAAAAATTCCTACAATCTCTCTCACGTTTTTCTTCTACTCTCTAAACAGTAAGTCTCGAGATTACATTGTATGTTCTAAGTTCGACAGATTACGTTCTCGAGTGCATTTGAAACGGTTTCCCTGCAGTTGTATCCTGGGATTCTTACATCGCAAAAAACCGTGGCACTACGGGCGGTTTAAAGAATTAAGGAAAGAGATTTCATTCTCGACTCCGCTATTTGTTTTATTTCGCGTTTTAATCGTTTGTTTCATCGTATTTCCTTAATCCGGTTTTTACCGTCCTACACTAACAATCCTCAAGGCTGGAGAATTAGTGAGTAAACTTAAAACCAAAACATACATCAAAAGCTACCAAGCATCAGCATGGGACTAGTGATTAAGGGGTTAGGGAAGATTGTGCCGACGAAAAAGACAAACTCTAAATCCAGACGATAACGTTTGTGGAGTAAAAGCTATTAAAAAAATCAATAGAGCAGATTGCATCTGTTTCGTTTCCTCTTTTTTTATTTTTGCCTTTTTGCCAAATGAATAAACACACAGATGTAAAATATATGTATATAAAAAAAAGAAAAGAAACGAAGGACCACATATTTTCAGACAACTTTATGATTAAGATCATGAGAAATCATTACATTATCAAAGGAGATTTTGCATATATTACCATGAATGAATAAAGTGTTGAATAAATAAATTTAAATAAATCAGGCCATAAATCTATCAATTTACCGTCACTAGATATTACTAATCCTTCTTCTAAATGTAAATGTATATTTTAAAGTAAATTAAGTGACTGTTAGTCTCAATCATTTTCCAAAAAGTTAGGAAATTTACTTAACAACACAAAAAGTTTTAAGCGCTTTCTTCAGTCCAGTGAAAAATTATTTACATAAGATTTACTTTGGCGGTAAAGAAGCAACAAAACACAACACTCCTTTACAAACGCTCTACAGTGTGGCCAACTCAACAAGGTCCTCTTTGATTAAATTAAACTGAATCATTCTTTTAATAATAAATGTGATTTTTTGTGTTAACATTATTTCTAGGACGAAATGATTGTCACTACAAAAGCATATTGTAGTTGGAAAGGACTCATGGAATTGGATAAGCTCTTTCTGGGTCCCAAATTCCTCATCTCATTTTAAGAGATAGTGAAACAACTTTCCAAAACCAACAATTAAAGATTTATATATATATATATCCACTAAGTATCAAACATAAAGCTATATATAAGCACCTCTCTGAATCAGCCAAGGCAAGAAACCAAAGCAAAGCAACATAAGAAAAGAGAGTAAATATGTCTTCACATAACTTACCTTCTTCATCTCATGTCTTCTTCATCAACAGTTTCGTCTCCAGAAAATTGCTTCACCAATTCTCATTTAATCACAACACACAACAAGCTCATGTACCTGATAAGAACAACTTGAGCGGCAACGTTCTCATGCTTCTCTCTATCCTTGTTTGCGGTATCATCTGCTCACTCGGGTTGCATTACATTATACGTTGTGCATTTAGACGTTCCTCAAGTTTCATGATCTCTGATCCAATCTCTACTACCCCTTCCACGCCAGCAGTAAACAGAGGGATCAAGAAGAAGGCTCTCAAGATGTTCCCTGTTGTAATTTACTCACCTGAGAGTAACATCTCGGGGGGGCTCGGCGAGGAGTGTGTTATTTGTTTGTCTGATTTTACTGCTGGAGAACAGCTACGCCTGCTTCCCAAATGCAACCATGTGTTCCACGTACGCTGCATCGACAACTGGCTAACACAACATCTGACATGTCCTAAATGCAGACACTGTCTGGTTGATACATGCCAAAAGATCTTAGGTGATTGCGATGAACCTGATCAAGTGGCACCAACACCAGACAACAGCACCAATGGAGAGCAAAGCTGTTAGAATTGCTCCTCTAGATACTAGAGTATGCCAACAAACAATTAGACTTATGTCCTTAGTTTAGAATTTTTAGATTTGAGCTTCTTTTTTTTTTTTTTTTTATTGCCCTGAAACCCAAAATGTAGAGAGAAATATATCTTAAGCCTTATGTGGCATCATAAGTTCATCAAACTTTCCTTTACGTTTCGGGCAGTAAGCAATACCCACATCCAAGGCAAACAATGACATCGTTATCTGCCAAGAATTCAGAGAATTCGCATGTCACAATCACAGAGTAGAACTAACTACACCAAGGTTTTGCATGAAGAAGCAGTACTAAGACCATAGATGTGATTTTCAGTCCTTTCCACCCACTCACCAACTTGGTACACTAACACCATCTATATCCCCAAAAAATTCGACCCTTATGGGTAAGAAATAAAAAGATATTCTTAGTCAAAATGATAACGAGAGAAGCTCGGTGTGATTGCAAAGGGATATGGACCCAACTCATAGTAAGATTAAACTAAACCCACCTAAAAGCAACTTTGAGGAGTGCTTATAGTCTTATCAGATATCAGGCAACATCAACATTATCATAGTGGAAAGCTCCAACTTAATTAACAATCTATCAATTTTCTATAACAAGTAAGGAGTTGCTAAAGTGATAACACAGGTCTATTGGGATATGTACTTATGGTAGTCCGAGTCATATATAGTTCAAAACCAGCTTAATAAAGTTGGACTCCACAACCCTAAAAGTGAACTAGTAATAAATTATTCAATTTTGAGTAGCATCAAAGGACCATCACTGCAAAATGGAATTGAAAGTATTAGTATAGGTACCACCTAAGACAAGTAAGAGATCAAACATCAATAACCAAACCTCGACAAAGAATATAAAGGTCGTATTAGAGAGTTGCAAATTCTCGACCAAGAAGAGATTACACGTAGACGAGGCCAAACTAGTTCAAAATCAAAAAGCATCCAGGAAAGTCTTAAGGTGGGTGTTCCACAGATTCCCATCAGACTTAATTTCATACAGAAAATAATACTATTGAAACACTATCAGAAGCTTTTCACTTGATACATTCAGAAAGATGCAGAAAATGGATACACTTTAATTATGCAGTAAGCGGATACTCTTTTTTTAGCCTTACACTTTCATAATGATAAGATAGGAAGACCACCAAATCAAGAATATCAACCTAAGAATGCACGAGTATCACATGGCATTTCAAACAAAGTTAATCACATTCACGAAGGGAGGCTACTATCTTTTCTTACCAGCTAAATGGAACCATGTGGCACAAAGAAAAGAAACGACAAATCGTTTTCAGATAGGCTTACAGCCTTTCTGTAATTTTCAGAGTGAAACTGGTGAGAAAGGATAGATCTCTCCTCTGTTCCGATGTATATAATATCTTATGAATAACCTTTTCTTGCAAGAACATTACAAGCCAGATATACCTTACAATACAAAGGTGCAGATATATAACAACAACATAAGTTATTTTATGAGTATATGAAGCGGAGCCTCACTACCCTCAATCTCCTAAAACATATGAATACGTTACATATATCAAGAAACCCATATTGAACGTACATGAGTGTTTTTATCAAATCTAAGTCAAAAAAGATATTCAGCATAGATGGATGTCAAAACATAACTTATTTTGCCTAAGATATTTTTGGCGTTAGCATATGTTAGAAGCCCTAATGCGTAGCAAAGAACAGAGTGAGGCCAGTGGCATGAGCCAAAACCCAAGAGATGTATTATCTGAATGCTATCTTAAAAATGGATAGTTCATGGCTCCTAGTCCCTGTGAGAAAATCTTGGTGATCCGATTAGCGAAAGCCACTGCCAAGTGGCAATACCATTACCGCAAGGGCCCATTTTCAATAAGAAAGCACACAAGGATTATGCAAATTCAGTGGAGAGTCCATACAAGATGCAGAGTATCAATAAATATTACTCTGAAGGACTAGGAATTTCCTCAGCATATTCCACCAACCAAAATTCAGACAATGACATTTAGATTAGTCGATCACAAGCTATCATTTCCACTGTAAAGTTTAAACAATATGACATGTTGCTCTCTGTACTCTTAAACGCCTGGAAATGTATATTCAAGAAAAAAGAATGGCATGAGGAAATCATAAACAAATCAAAATCCAAAGATATGGAAGCTGAGAAGGAAAGACACTTAGAACCAATGTGCCTCCAATAACCTTGGTCAACTAATAAAACTTCTTGATCTCAGGTTATTAAAACGTCTGATGCCACTTGCTTCTTTTTTAATATCATACTGATCAATTCCCCGCTATGTAAAATAAACAACTTATCCATCCAGGATATAAGACTTTTGTTTTTCCTTATCGAGCTTATAACTTATTGAGTAGGCTGTGATAATGATCAAACAATATAAAATTTGACAAACGAAGCATTTTTATAAAAAAATTCAAGACCCCACAAGAGCAAAATCTTTCATATTGAGAAAGATAGAGGTTACACCTAGAACACAAAACGGCATAAAGTGAAATGCCAATCTGAGCATGAATCCACCATGCACTCAAATCAGATGATAACAAATTGGGCGATCTACAATATTGGAATAATCATAGAAAGTAAATTGTACGATAAATCAACAACCAGTGTTTACGCTGTCAAAAACCAAAATCTGTTCTACAAAACTGAGGTAGCAGAATCTACACCAACCAATTGTTAAACACTGAAAAACATCGAGAGAGCAGTAAAAGTAACCGTAATCCAAAATTGGTGTGATTTACACTTCATACTGCCGCTGAAGAGACAAAACCTTCGGAACATTCGAGAGATGCCACTAAGTGGTAAAAGAAAGTGTAGAATAAAATATCTCATTGTTTTCAAATTTAACTAAAACTAAAAACGAACAGGAATATCTCCAAAAACGAAACGATAACACCAAGCCGGAGCAAATGGAGTGAAAACTAGGTCAAAATTGTTTTAAAAATGTAATGGGGATTTGAAAGAGAATCATACATCGATCGAATTGCAAATATGGAGCATTGCAGTCTCGGCGACTGGACCAGTTGTCTTTGCGTTCAGCTCACATTGGGCCTATTAAGTAAAGCCCGATTTATTTTTATATGAAGACGTTTTTTAATCCATTTCAATTTGTAGGTAATTAAAATCCATATTCGAAAAAAGTAATAAAACTCTATGGGTGGATTGTGCTGTGCCACTACTAGTAAAGTTGAGGGGTAGATCTCTATGATCAATTAAACTATTAATTTAGTTACTCTATCCAGAAAATTAACCTCAATTGACTTTTCTCAAAAAGAAAAAAAAAAAACTTGGACGTGGCCTCCTTATATGTGTAACTTTATAATTTAAAAACATGAACGTGGGATGTCTTATACAACCCATATATTAAATAAGTGGAACCATAGAAAGTAGTAGCAATGTAAAATCAATTAGAATCAGAGGTAGTTTCGTAATGATGGACACAACGTTTTCGTCGGGTGCCAGCTTCACCTTCCCACATTCTATTGTACTCGGCACGTGCAACTCACATGGACCACCAAAAAGTTGACTTTTTAGTTTTTAGTTTTTTTCATAAAAAATAATACATCAAAATTAACGACATAAAATATCCCGATCGCCATGTAGCCACGATGGAATAATGTTATCCACCAATGCGAATATGCGCCTCCGCTTACGGGCCTATTGAGCAAGAAAGTCAGCTTTCTCATTCGTTGATCTTGATTGATGAATCACTAAGGTCGTGGGAATGAACGACCTCAAGTAACTTAGCTTGTCACTTCTGCAACGAAAGCTGGCCAATCCCTCGAGTTTTACACCATTGAGACAAGCTCCGTTGAATCTGTAACAAAAATGTGATAGGAGAGTCCCCATCGTAGAAGACATTCCATTGCCCATATAAGACCGAGAAGTTCCATATGCAGGGGACATCGTCCGCATCTTACACCTCGCAATCCTAGAATATCCATTGTGTCATCCTTGTAATGGAGAATCCACCCTATACCACTCGTTATTGAACCTAATTTCCAGGACCCATCTACAAAGCATATCGCATGATGAAGGGATGACGGTTATAGCCTTGATACAAGCTTTCGAGTGGTAATTTTTGCCACCTGATTTGTTTGAAACCTTGCATTTTCTTCCTTCTCTGCGAGTTCGACAATGTCTTGTGGTTTATGACATTTTCCTGTATATAATTTATCATTTATGGATTTCCAAATTAGCCATATAATCCACAGATAAATCCTAGTGTGCTCTGTTTCCTCTAGAAAATCTTTTAACAAGGAGAGAACGTAACACATATTTTCATTTAGTGACTTTGTCGGAAATACACCGATCCGTGAGGGGATATTTGATATTACCCATGATTGCAATGCATGAGGGCATTCAAACAAAGCATGATTTTTCAACTCTCCCTCCATGCCACATCGCACAAAAACATTTTCCACCTTAATCTTCCTCATTGTCAAATGGTCATGGACAGCTAATGCTCCCGATAGTATTTGCCACAAAAAGTACTTAATCTTCATCTGGGCACCAATCAATCACACATTCTCCTTCAAACCATTAAGATTTGGATTTTGTAGATGGAACGTCGTCTCCATACTACATTGCGACTCCAATAGTGTGTAACCAGATTTGACCATGTAGTGTCCTGGTTTGGGTATAAATTCAACATAAACCATTTGCCACCTGAAGGGATGGTTTGAGACTCAAAATAAAAGGAACATCCCAAGGAGTAATTAGTTGATGAATCAAAGTTATATTTCAGAGAGTTGTGTTGGGTTTAAGTAGGCTATGAACGCATAGGTCGTGGTCGACAGGCTCGTCCCTTGGTTGAACCGGCGTCGATAGATTCTTTGGAAGCCAATTATCTCGCCAGCCATGAATATGTCTTCCATCTCCAATATTAGCTCGTATGCAGCTAGTAATCAGGTTTTTTCTCCCTAAATAATACGTCATCCATAGGAAAGTCATGTGGGTTCTGAAGCATAGAAAGGTAGGTTTTCTCGATAATATCGTTCTTTGAAAACACGACCAATGAGAGAATGAGGATTCTGATAAAGTCGCCACAATTGCTTAGCAAGCATTTTCTGACTGAAATGCACCAACGATTTGAATTTTGAAACCTAGACCTCCAAAATTTGTAGGGAGACAAACCTTAGAACAAGCCACCCAGTGCATGCCTCGTGAGTTTTCTTTGGAGCTCCACCAGAAATTAGCAATAGCGCTTGTTAACTTATACATTAGGCCCAATGGTAACTTAAAGCATGACATAATATAAGTCAGTAGGGCTTGTGCTACTGACTTGATTAGAACCTCTTTTCCTCCCTTTGAAAGAAATTTGGCTGACCAGCAATTAATCCAAAAAGGCAGACGATCACGAACATAGGCAAACACCTGATCCTTAGATCCCTGAAGTTGTTCCAAAATTCCTAGGTATTTCCCGTCTCCTCCCATATGTTTAATAGCAAGTCGTTTTTTCAGCATAGAAACCTATCATGTTCTTCCACTCGTGTACTGTGGGCACACTAATTGACCCAGATCCATTAGTGGGTTCGGGTCGGATTACACGGTGAGCGGAGAACGCTCGGCACGCGGAGCACGCAGTGAGCAGAGGAAAGCTCNGCGCGCGGAGCACGCAGCGAGCAGAGGAAAGCTCAGCGCGCGGAGCACGCAGTGAGCAGAGGGAAACTCAGCGCGGGGAAGACGCAGTGAGCAGAGGAAAGCTCAGCGCGCGGAGCACGCAGTGAGCAGAGGGAAGCT
>OVBE01009571.1:0-15906 GCA_900406425.1 Iberis pinnata | reverse complement strand
TATTAATATGAAGAGGGTTTGGGTACAAAAATTTTAAACCAAAACGAAGTTACAACCATTCGATGGTGTGTTGACATAAGCAAAGACTAGCCCATTCAGCTAAACTATCAACATCATAAAAAAAATTCTTGGAATTTTAGTGAAGTGGAAGTTAGAGTGTGGCATGATGGAGAGAGCAATGTCGTCAAGGTAAACACGTAAAGCTCGGCTGAGGGGGACGTAGACTGAGCTAAGTCTCCGATGAAGCATATCGAAAAGGGTTTAATTGTCGCCATGAAATAGGAATTTATGATACCCGAGACGTGTTATATCGTAAATTGCTTGCCTTAAGGCATACGCTTCAGCTTCCAAGGGTGTAGATGGCTTGTAGAGTGTAGAGAATCCTCGAATTAAGACATGGCCATCTAATTTTGTAAGGATCCATGCACTTCATGCTGTCATCGAATCTTTATGCCATGAAGCATCTACAAAACAAATAAAGTCAGGGTCAAATGCTGGGGTATCAGTGGTTTGTCCAGCATCAAAAGGTAATGGAACTGATGATGGGGCGCTATCGGTTGGATGGTTTGCAGGTGTTTTGTTTAGATTAGAAGTTTCCCAGAGATGTAATCTTGGAATTCTTTGCGAATCACAAAAGGTATTTGGAGCAATCGATTCTCAAAGAGTAAAAGATTACCCATTTTCCAGATTCACCAACCAATGAAAGGGGTTACGGAGTAGTCATTTGAAGTTTGTAAAGATGGAGCATTTAAGACCAATTCAACATTCTGTGAGATAGAATCATTTTCAAAAGAAAATGGGAGCGCCATGGGGTTGTTAAAGGTAGGAAGGGACCAGATTTCTTTGGAAACATGACATTGGAACAATAGGTCAATAGTTGTTTTTGGTAATTCACCATATAATTGACAGGTGGGATCAATGCAAATACCCCCATTGAACTAGATTCACATTGACTGCCAAAGCATTTCTCAGAACCCTCCACCAAAAGAGGCTTATATTTGGGTGGCAATGACTGTTGCCATATAGCGGAATAAACAGTGGGTATTGGTGAGATGTTTGGGGTATGGGCATGTTCATGGGCTAAATGGTATCCATAACGAACTGTATACTCACCTGAAGGCGAATAGAACCATAAAATCTGATCATGGGATGTAGTGAGAGATGGGTGAAGTTGAAGGATAAGGGGGATATCAGCCGGGTCGATGTATGTTTGTAGTTTTTGTAAGTCCAACCTTCGGCTTAAAGGTGTGAACAGATCAGATACTTTGAGTGAAGAATCATAAATTTGAGAGATAACTGCTGGGGATATAGGTGGAGTGGTTGGAAGCCAGTTATGTAAAAAGACATTAACTCTACTGCCAATGCATATGCTCCATATAAGACCTTTTTGTAGGATAGGTAGTGATGCTGAATGTATTCATCTCCATGCATGACTTGATTATGTTCAGATCTCTGAGTCTAAAACTTCACCATTTGCATAGTATTTAGCTTGATAGATCTGAGCAAGTAAGGAGGAAGGTTTGGTCAATAATCGCCAACCTTGTTTTGCTAATAATGCCAAATTGAAATAAGATAGCTCCCTAAACCCAATGCCTCCATAACACTTTGAATGTGTAAGTTTTGATCATGGTACCCATGGTATTTTCTGAATGTCCTAAGATCCTCCCCACCAGAAATTCCATATGACCCTGGTCATCCTTTGAAGCAAAGTTTGTGGAATCTTGAAATAAGACATGGTGTACGTTGGTAGGGAAGTGGCTATAGATTTAATGAGAGTCTCTTTTCCTGCTGAAGATAAAAATTTAGTTGTCCAATTTTGTAGAGTGTTCTGAAGACATTGGAACAGGTATTCAAAAGAGGCACTTTTCTTCTTAGAGATAGAATCAGGAAGTCCCGAATATTTACCAAATCCCCCTAGCTTTGTAATTCCCCAATGCGATTGAAATTCCTTCTGCTTGGAGTGAGACATGTTCCGACTGAAAAAAAGAGCAGACTTATCAAAATTGATATACTGGCCAGAATTGTCAGCATATATACTTAAAGCCTTCAGCAAGTTATCAACTTCAAAGTTGTCTGCTTTGCAAAATAAGAGAGTCATTAGCAAAAAAACATATGAGTAATTTCCGGACCATTACAGCTAGCCTTATAGCTTGATATCATATCATGATGTCTCATAGAAGATAGAATATGCGAGTAGGGAGACAAATGATCTCCTTGTCTGATTCCCTTAAATAAATATGATATACAAGTAGGGAGACAAGTGATCTCCTTGTCTGATTCCCTTAGTTGGATTAAAATTACCTCCTGGATAGCCATTAAATAGAACAGAGTAAGACAGTAGAAATACATTGCAACACCCATTGTTGCCATTTAGGATCGAAACCTAGAAACGATAACATATAAGATATGAAAGACTATTCTAAACTATCAAAGGCTTTTGCTATATCCAGTTTGATAGCTAAAGATGGATCCTTTCTAGTACTACTTTTCATAGAGTGCAATATTCATCTACTATAAGTACATTATCTGTAATTAACCTACCCAGGACAAAAGTCGTTTTCTGTGCATAGATGATATGTTCTAACCATGGTTTAAGCCTTTCATATAATATATTGGAAATGAGTTTATAAGAAACATTGCAAAGACTAATGGGTATAAATTCTTTGATACTTTGAGGGTTTGCAACTTTCAGGATTAAACAAATGTATGTGTGGTTGATGCTTGGTTCTAAGGGACCATGTTCAAAAAATCATGTGATATAGTCAATAATTTCGCACTTTATAAGGGGCTTGTGTTTTTGATATAAACCCACAGTGAAACCATCTGGCCCTGGTGCTTTATCAGGGTTCATCAATTTTAGGGCATCATATATTTCATGCTCTGAAATGGGTTTGGTAAGGGAAGCATTCATTTTATGAGTAACTCGGGGAGAAATTGGGCCATATTGTTCAAAGTTATGGTAGTTTGGGGAAGGATTAGAGGCCGTGTACATTTGGGTAAGGTAGGAAGTGATTTCCTTGGCTATGTCATTTTCGTCTGTTAGCAGAAGAGAAAGGTTTAATTCGGACCTGATAGATGTTATGCGATTGCGCACACGCCTAAGATTTTTTGCATGGAAGTAAGACGTGTTTTTTCCCCTATTGAAGCCATTGGATTCGACTCTTTGTTCTCCAAAAGGCTTCCTCTAATTTATAGGTCTGCATCATATCAAATTTGAGAGCATTAATAGTGTTTGGGTCATGCGTCTCTGCTTCATAAGCTCTATGTAATTGGGCATGTATAGCTTTAATTTGTATTGATGAGTTCAGACCATGTGCGGATTTCCAGGTAGCTAAATGCCCACGGCATCTTGCCAACAATTGAACAAAACCGGTGGTTTTTTCTAAGGTGCAATCGGTGGTCCATATATCCTTATAAGTTTGCTGAAAAGATGGAAATATATGCTATCTATTCTCATAATTAAATAGTCTTTTAGGATGCCACTTACTAGAGAGGGTGGAAAATAACAAGGATCGATGATCGGACCTTTTTCCATGGGAGGAGAGTGAGTGTAGAATTTGGAAAAAGGGAAAGCCAGTCTACTATGGTCATCGCTCTATCAATTCTCAAATGGACAGTGTGCAAATATCTCCTTCCACACCAAGTATAGAAACCTCTAAGTGAGGGTATGTCAAATAGCCCGACTTAATTGAGAAAGCTTCGGAAACATGCAAAAGAAGACATAGTGCAAGGAGGGCCACCTTGCTTGTGATTGTAGAATCCTGATTGTGAAAGTTTGGAATATCTTGTCCATTGTCGATTACGATAATGTCTGATGGGGTGGCCAAAGACGTATGTCAGAGCAAAAGAACCAGATGCATCCTAGAGGAAAACATCAGTAGCATATAGAAAGGGTTGACCAAGAAACTGGAGATGAGTATCATGCTTCCAAAAAATACCCAAACCTCTTGAAGAGCCGATAGAAGAGAGAGCAAAACATTGGAGAAAACCTAAAACAGAAGAAAGTCGTTGTACATAATCCGAGGAAATTTTTTTTTCTATGAGGAACAGGACATCATAATCATTGGAACACACGATGTCCTTCAAAAATCTAATTGTCAGAGGGTTCCCCAACCCCTGAAAATTCCAGTGCATTAGTTTCATTTGGTGGTGGGTGGCTTCGGGATTGCCACATTCCCCGTACAATCACCTTCAGCATTAGTGTGTTGTCTACTAGTAGTTGTGTGCTCATCACTCTCTGTTGGCTCATACTTCCGCTTTTTTCATGCGGGAGGAAGTGTGGAAAAAGTGGGAGTAGTAGTGTTTGAGTCCACAATTTGAATAACAGGGGGGTGGAGTTGTGCAGAGAGTATGGCTGGAACAGGGGCTTCTGATAAAGTCGGAGAAATTGGTTCAGGCTGTAATAAGAAGATGGACATATCTTGTGTGCCATCATCATTCTGGTGTTGTTGTAGTGAGGCTGCAGGTACAGCTACTGGCTCATGTTGGTGCTTCATAGCTCCATCTTCAGCCATGCATGTATTAGTGCGATATGCGGATGATCCATGATGGGTGTCAGTATCATGCAACGAGCCTTCAAAACTATCGGACTCATCATCATCATCGGCTGGTAATTGGAGTAAAAGGACTGTTGAGGTTGGGGGACGATCAGGGCAGTGTACATTATCATGAGTAAGGCTTCCACAGTAAAAACAGAACTTCCGCATATTGTCGTACTCAAATTGTAGTTTGACTAGAGCTACATGCGCATCAAAAAGCGAGAAGCGGGTGAAAGAAAGCTTGTCATGTGTATTGAAGCGAACACGGACCCAACATTCCCCAGGGGCTCCTCTTGAAGGTTCATGTACACGGGAATCTTCTGCAAGTCCCATCCCATCACATATTTCCTTCAACATCTTCGGGGTTCGGTATGTGGAGGGGATACCAAAAACTTGGATCCAAAAGGGAATGGTTTGAAGGAAATCGGGAGAGCTCTTGTTTGTCCAACAATCCAGTGCAACTAACCAATCTTTGAACGTCCAGGGGCCTCGTTCTAGGACATTGAGAAGGTGATGTTCATGTTCAAAGAAGAACTGAACCGGATCATCTTCCAATACCGCTGCATGCACTCTACCTTCAAATTTCCATGCTTGAGGGAGTGTATACTTCATCGCATAGGGATTTTGGTGAACCGGGTTGAGGCCATGAGAAATGAGACTGAGCGTATTCATTTTTGCATGTTGACGATGAGTTTCGGGAGAGATATGGATAGGTTCTTTGGATGCTCCAATATTCAGGTGCTGGAGAGATTTCCAAAACTCATGATCCATAGCGAGGGAGAGAACAAAGTGTCGGAAAAAGTGAGAAAGATAGTGAAGAAAAACACAGAGAAGGAAATGGAAAAGTGGAAGAAGGTGAAGAGATGAAGAGTAAGTAGCGAAAAAGTGTGAGAGAGATGTATATAACAAAGGATAGGAGTGTTGCATGCAAAATGAAATGATGGAACATGAAAAAGAGAACATAGAGAAGTGGGAAAGTGGAAAGGTATAAGTGTGGTAATGATGATAAATAGTGATGATGAGTTGTGCGAAGAACTAAGAAAGGAAATTGGCGGTGGAGTAAAAGAAAAGTTAACAACATATTGGCGGAGAGTTTATAACGTGATTAATATATAACAAAAAATTTATCATTATTAACAAATACAAATTTAATTTTCTTTGTCTCCTATTTACATGCAACAAATTCTTGTTTTATCAAAATTAATATCTTTAAACACAATAAATTTTTTGTTTGATAAGCAATATAATTAGAGATGTCCAATACGGTAAAACTAAAGCGAACCGAACCAAATTATGTGATATGGTATGATTTTGGATAATTCATATAAAATGTTTGGATATACATTTATAATAAAACCATTGATATAGATATGGTACAGATATTAACCGAGAAAACCAACTAAACCGATAAAATTTATCTTTTATTTAAATAATAATTATATAATTTAGATAGATTTACCAATTATTAGAAACACAAGAAAAAATCAATGTCCACTATAAGAAAAAACTATTTTCTTAGTAATATAATTAATTAATTTTGATATTTAAATAATAAAATATTTATTATATAATTAAATAATTTACATAGATTTACAATTTTCTAAAAGTAAAAAATAAAATAAAAAATCAGTGTCCACTATAAAGAAAAAATTTCTTATTAATCCAAACATTTATGCATTAGTTTGTTATATAATAAATAAATAAAATTTATCGATAATTTTATTTTTAAATAGACATAGTTTTATGTATATTATGAGAAGGTAATAAATAATAGTGATTAACAATAATACTAGAAAATTCATTAATTTCATTTTTTCTATTATTGTAAGTTTTAATTTTATTTATTTATCATTTGAATTTTGTAGTCTCCTATGGAACCACAATAATTTAAAAAATAAACTTAGTAAATAACATGTGTATCACATTATTTACATAAAATTGTAAATAAAAAATAATTTTACCAATCAATTCAATTTTCCATATGTTTATAATAATTTTAAATGTTTATTAAAAGTTTAAATTTATATATGTAAATATATAGTTTACTTAGTAAAAATTGAATAAATCAAAAATCAAAAATATCCAAACTGAACCGAACAAAACCAAAATAGATATAGTTCAATATAGTAGTTATTTATTATAAACGAAAAAGCCGAACCGAAATCGAACTGATATCCAGATTGAACACCTCTTTATACAATAATTTTGAAAAGTAAAAAATCTCAACATTTAAAAGAAAAATATATTCTCATATGTATAAAATAAAATTATTATGTTGGTTAAATTTAAAAAAGTAAAATATAAATTCGTAAATATACGTCATAGTATTTTGATAACCTCTATCTAAAAATTCTACATATATTAGTTTTATTGTAAATATACTGTAAAATATTTTATTTAAAAGATACCAAGATTTCAAAATAGACTTAAAACATTTATGTCCTAAATCCTTAGTATTAAATACAAATTCAAAATTTTACTAATTTAAAAAAATTCAGCATCACATATAATTTTTGTTACCATTCAAAAACAATTATATACCGTTTATTTTGTATTTGTTTCATTTTCTGCACAAACTATAGTTATATCGCACAGTCTCACTAACTTTTATCGGCACCGTTTAATCTTTTGTTACCATTCAAACCTATTATCTTATATACTTTATTTTTTTCCACCTACAAAAATTTTTCGTTAGTTTACAAAATATTAATTTATAAAAAGTTTGTTCAGTTAAAACTAAATTTAAAATCCAAAATATATATATTAATTTATTGAAATGAATTTGTAGTTTGATACTTTGTGTTTGTGATGTTATCTATAAATACTTTTGCTTCTCCTAACATCCATTTCCTAGTCCTCGTTTTCCCATCTCTCTAACTCAATTTTTCAGTCTCCAACCCGATCCATTTACGCGACCCGAACCGTATCGACCCGGATTCCTCCGGAGATAAGAAAATGGATAAGCCAAGCTTTGTGATCCAACCTGAAGAAGCTGAATCCGCCGCGAAACAACTCGGCGTCGCCGTCATCCAGCTCCTCCCGTCTCTTGTCCAACCTGCTAAATCCTTCGCTCGACCATCAATCTCCAAATTCCACGTCGGAGCCGTCGGACTCGGATCTTCGGGTCGGATCTTCTTAGGTGTCAATGTCGAATTTCCCGGACTTCCTCTCCACCACTCAATCCACGCCGAGCAATTCCTCATCACAAACATCACACTCAACGGTGAGCGTCAGCTCCGATCCTTCGCCGTCTCCTCCGCACCGTGTGGCCATTGCCGTCAATTTCTTCAGGAGATTCGTGACGCGCCTGAGATCAAAATCCTTGTCACCGATCCAAACGCGTCTCCCGATTCCTCCGCCGATTCAGACGGTTTCTTACCCCTCGGGAGCATCCTGCCGCACAGATTTGGTCCTGACGATCTTCTCGACAAGGATTTTCCTCTCATTCTCGAGCCTCGTGATAATCGCCTCACGATCTCACATCTTAATTCGATCTCCAACGGAAGCATCGATTCCTCCGCCAAGTCGGAACTGAAGCGTACGGCGCTAGCTGCGGCGAATAGATCGTACGCACCGTACAGTTTGTGTCCATCGGGAGTTTCGCTGGTAGATTGCGATGGGAAAATATACAGAGGATGGTACATGGAATCGGCTGCTTATAACCCTAGTCTGGGGCCAGTACAAGCGGCACTTGTTGATTACGTGGCGAACGGTGGCGGCGGAGGTTACGAGAGAATCATCGGAGCAGTATTAGTGGAGAAAGCAGATGCGGTGGTGCGGCAAGAGCACACGGCAAGGTTACTTTTACAGATTATATCGCCAAAATGCGAGTTTAACGTCTTCCATTGCAANCCTTGAGAAATTTTTTTTTTTTTTTTTTTTCACGACCTTGAGAAATCAATTATCCAAAAAAGTGAATAAAATGAACTTTTTAAAATTCGTAATTACTGAACATAAAACTATTCTTTTTCTATGTTATTGTAAATTTGTAATGTGAATAATAAATTATGGGTCAATTAGATGAGTAGAGTGAATATTAAGAATCTATACAATTAAATACAATATACACTCTTCGTTTTTTTTTTTTTCATTTGTTTTAATTATTAATTTCCATCTTTTAATTTTTTTTACAAATAAATCATTTAAATTCAATTAATAAAACCACAAAAATTTATACAAAAACACATATTTTTTCTACATCTAACAATATTAAAATTATTTAAAATAGACATATCTATTATATTAAATAGTGAATAATAACCCCAAACATAAAAATATAAACCTAAAATTCCAAAATATAAACCCAAAATCCCAAAATATAAACTCAAAACCTCAAAATATAAACTCAAACCCCCAAAAAAAAAAAATATATAAACCTAAAACACAAAATTGTAAACCCTAAACACAAAATATAAATCCTAAACACAAAACTCAAAACCAAAAAAAATAAACCTTAAACTCAAAATATAAACCCTAAACCTCAAACACATACAATATATGTTATGAATTAGTGAATAATTATCATAACCCCAAACATAAAACATAACATAAACCTTAAACTCAAAATGTAAATCCTAAACCTAAAATATAAACCTCAAACCCAAAATATATACCATAAACCCTAAACTTTAAACTCAAAATATAAACTATAGGCCCAAAAATAAATTTCAATAGTATGTATACATGAAGTTATTAGTTTGTATATTAAAGAAATAATGTGGAACAATTAGTGGCGAGTGAGAGAAAGAAAGAGAAAGTGAGATAGAGTGTGAGAAAGGGAAGAGACAGACATGGGTAAATATGCATATATGTTATATTTTACTTGGATAGAGAGTCCTCATCTATAAGTAGGTTTTATATATTTAATTTTATGATGCTTTCATGTGAGGGAAATTGCATTATATAACATAAACATAACCTATATTTTAGTAACTAATATCTAGTAGTAGACTAACACTCTCTCTCCTACGATAATATATAATATATGCTATACTACCCCTTGTCACTATCTTCCCTCTCTCACTTTCTCTTTTTCTCACGCTCTTTCACTTTCTTCTTCTCACGCTCTCTCACTCTCTTCTTCCCACCTTATTTTTATGATATACAAACTTTTTCGAGTATACGGACTACTGAATTTTTTTTTTTTTAGGTTTAGGGTATATATTTTGGGTTTAAGGTTTATGTTTTGTGTTTGGGATTATGATAACTATTCACTAATTCATAACGTATACATGTTTGGGATTTATGGTTTATATTTTGGGGTTTAGGATTTATATTTTGAGTTTCAGGTTTATTTTTTTGTTTTGGGTTTTGTGTTTAGAGTTTATATTTTTTTGTTTTGAGTATTTTGAGATTTTGGGTCTATAAGGGTTTTGAGTTTATATTCTGGGGTTTTGGGTTTATATTTTGGGGTTTTAGGTTTATATTTTAGGGTTTTGGGTTTATAAGGGTTTTTATTTTGGAGTTTTGAGTTTATAAGTGTTTTGGGTTTATATTTTGGGGTTTTGAGTTTATATTTTGTGGTTTTTGTTTATATTCTGGGATTTTTGGTTTATATTTTGGGGTTTAGGATTTATATTTTGGGATTTTATAAAACATATGTCTGTTTTAAATAATTTTAATCAAATTAAATGTAAAATTTTTTGTGTTTTTTCAGATTAATTTTTGTGATTTTATGTTTTCAATTAATATGATTTAATTTGTATAAACAAACAGGGGTGGAATTCAAATTTTTAAAAAATAATAAAATAAAAGAGAGAAAAGTGAAGATACAACCGACATAAAATAAAAGTGAGGATATTTTTACAAAAAAAAAAGAAAAGTAAGGATACAACCGACATAATGGTTTCATATTTGTTGTCGAAAATCTAATACTCCCTCCGTTTCATATTAGTTTTCGTTCTGGAGAAAAAATTTTGTTTCAAAATATGTGTCGGTTTCGGTTTTCAATGCAGAAATTAAATGTATTTGACTTTTTTAACCAACAGAATAATTGCATGAATTTTTTCTTTTGGTTGATTTAGAATATTTAACGGTGGTTTTATAGAAAATAGAGATTTCTTAATTTGTGTACAAAACTCTAAAACGACAAATAATTCGAAACGGAGGGAGTATACAAATAATTAGTTATCTAGTTAGTTAACCTATTAATGTATATACACCTAATTCTCCGATCATGTTATGCAGTACAATTCCCTATAAATTATCAAGTCTTTTATGTTTGTATTACTTTGTTAAGTTTTTGGTTAATTATAAAGAAAAATTGAGACAATGAAATTTCAAAATAGATTATACGATGCAGGGTAGTCTAATCAGAACCGTCGTGGAAAGAATTTGGACATAAAATTTTATATCCACTAAAGTACGAATTTTTGCATACCTACTCATTTCGAGCTATGGGTTTGATGAGCTTTCGTCCGTCTTGGTGGATCCACCCATCCACTACTAATTAAAGTTAAAAGACAAGAAAATTATAAATAATTTTGTATGTTTAATAAGATATGAACAGTAACCATACATAAAGAATTTAGTATATAAAATTAAAATATTTATTAAAATTAATTTTGTCAACAATACATATTTACAATGAAAATTTCGGTCTGTAGATTAATAACTAAGTTAATTTCTGGAGTTTTGTCGCTAGATTAAAGTGCTTGGCATATTAAAATTAGTTTTCACTCAGGTAAGCTATTAAATTAAAAATTTTATAAAAAATAAATCAAATTCTACATAATTTAAATACATATAAAATGTATGCAAACCGATCGACCAAAACGCAAAAATTCACGGACAGAAGTTGGAAAGTTTATGAGTTGTCCGGAAATTTTGCGGATCAACCCGATACGGATAAAAAAAATTTAAACTCATTATAAAGCGGGCCAAATGGACGCAAACTAACCTATATAACAAAGACAAAAAAAATCGTGAACCGTACTTAAATTGTCCTTTTTCAACTTTGAATGAATCTGTCTAACAACACAAATTCATTATGAAAAGAAAAATTCATATTCACGAAATGACGAGTGACTAAATTTGAACATTGATTTAGACAAAGGGAATTTTGAGATTTGGATTTAGACGAACAACCAAAAATTTTTAAATTGTATTAAGTGTTAAATCAAACTCTATAACAAATTGGAAACTCGAAACTGCCGTGTATGTTATCAGGATACATATATGACTAGGGGAACATTATAGAGACTATTTTTGGGTCACATATGTATATTTCAATGTGTTAAGATCATTACTTACTAAGTAAAAAAAAATTATCAACTGAAATTTTTTTAAACTTCAAATTATACAAGCCATTAGACAATGTTACTAACTCGTGATGTTCGAGCTAGTTTTGCATAACTATTCGCTACCGAATTTATAGTGCGAGGAATGAAAGAAAATAAAACATCAAGTATGCCACCCAATAGACGTAACAGAATATTCTGAATATGTGAAGAAAGAAGTGAGGTTGGATAAGCATATCCTTTGTAGACGTCAAGGCTGCATTTAGGTCTGAGATGAGTTGAGTATTATCGCTTTTGCAGTGTACGAGGCCGTAACCCAGGCGAGATGTATGTTGAATAGCAAGCCATAAAGCCCCACCTTCGGTGCAAATTGGTTGCATACGTGGTGGGGTGGATGCAAATCCCACACATATGGGGGTCGCACCTGGGTCCGAAAGGGTCCAACCAATACCTACGACATATGTTGCAGCTTGCCATGATCCATCCACCAAAGATGTATAGTGAGTAGGGGTTTGATGAGTCGTGGTTCTAGCTAGGCATTGTGTGTGAGGTGGAGGAGATTTGGTATGAACCGATGATGGAGAGATAGTCTCCCAAGTGTGCACATCAAAAATGGCTCTATTTATAATGTCCGGAATTCCCCAATGTCGACTCTGAAAGGTCAGATTATTTTTTCCCATAAACGCTAAAGGAAGGATCCCATGAAAAGAAGTTGGGTTGAGGAAAGATTTGAGTCGGACAAATAGGAAAGGTGAACGGGGAGAGGCTGGTGGTGTGATGGAGAAAGGATAGGTGACATCTCCCAAACTTCACGACTAAATTGGCAACCAAAAAACAGATGGTAAATGGTCTCAGCCTCATTCCTGCAAAAATAGCATTCCACTGGTATAGTAATGCCTCGGCGTGGTAGATTATGTAGCGTAGGAAAACCTTTCGGGATTTAGACGCCATAAGAAGATCTTTATTTTGGGTGGGAGATGGGAAGACCAAATTCTTTGAAATAGGGATGCTAGATTCGGATCTAGAGGAGCTAGTGTGGGTGCGATAGAGGTGAGATAATGATAACCAAAACAAATCTGGTAAGCCCGATTCCTTGTAAAAGGCCAACAATATGTGTCTTGCGCATTAGTGAACGATGGGCGTAGAAGTAGTATAGTACTGATATCCTCAAGATGCACCATAGTAGGAGTGGTAAGGTCAATAAAAGAACTCACTAGTATATTATCTAAAGAATTGGTGACAAGATTAGATAAAGGGATATGTGGGGATACACCATTGGGAGTGGTAGTATGGATCCAAGCATCTTGAAACTTAGAGATACTCTAACCATTACCAAGAACATAAAGAAGTCTTTGTTTGAGCATTTGTAAGCCGCGACAGATGCCTTTCCACGTAAGACTGGAGCGTGTAGTGACAATATCGTCTTGTAGGATAGAGGGGCGCAGAAATATTTATGGCAATTGAAGTGAGTTAGAAGAGATGATGGTTGAATGAGAATACGCCATGCCTGCATGGCAAGGAGAGCGGTATTGAAATGTTGTAAATCTTGAAAACCCAAACCATCAAACTTCTTTGCCTTAGTAAATTTATCCCAAGTAAGCCATGAGATACCATGAGAGGTATGGGTTGATGACCAGCATAAACTACGAATAATAGATGTCAAGGTACGTAGAAGGGTGACAATCAGCGGGAAGAGAGACATACAATAAGCTGACAAGGCTTGAAGATAAGGACATCCTTACCTTCCATGGACAAAAACCGAGTAGTCCAGCCTTGTACCTTGGAGAGTATCCGGTCCTTGAGGAAAGTAAAGTTAGTAATTCGCACACGAGCCATAAGATCACGGAGGCCAAGATATTTATCGAAACCTGAGTATTAGGAATATAAAGAAGTCGGGCTAGAGAAATCTTGGTCTCCTCGGAGACCCTTTGGCTAAAGCGTTAACTGAATTTATCATAATTGACTAGTTGGATATTTAGTGTTTCTTGTAATACAAGATAGTCCTATTGCGTAGCCTTGCAGAATATAAGAGAGTCGTCGACAAAAAGTAGGTGCGAGATGGTAGGGCCTCCACTCGAAGCTTAAAAAGCATGCAAAATTCCATTAGAATCTTGGGCATCAAGTAATCGAGAAAGACCTTATGCACAAATAATGTATAGATACGGAGACCGGGGCGAAGATTTAAAGTAGGCTTTTTAATATATAAAAAAATCAGTACTTATAAAAAAATTATTAAAAAAATAGTTAATCAAAATATAAGATAAAAAATATTTTCTTAGAGTTTTGTTCCTACAAATAACACAATGTGAGAGCAAGATTTCCCTCACACCCGATTTGATTAACAATAGATGAACAAGAATGTAATCTTTATTCAAAATCCCTTAAGTGTTTACAAGTTTGCTCAATAATATGCTAAGTTTTCCAAAGGATTTTCGGTCCTCTCTCCGGACCATTGCCTAGACTACTTATAGGGCTCTCTTTACGGCTCGCCCTGATATCCCTCGCACTCAATGTGCCTTCAATGCTCTTGATCCGCGGTTACACTCTTTTAAACTTCCCGTAACCGTCGACTCGACCCCTTCCGTCAGTCATCGCGACCTGGGCTTCTTGGCGAGTTGAGGCAGCCCACTCGATGCTTTGCCTGCGGTGGGCTTCTTCACTGGCCCATTACTCGTCTCTCATGTTCACGGGTCTCGCGTGGCTTGTTGTAGCCCGTATTCAAGTATTTCAACAAGATTCTCCAATCAGAGCTCTCCGCGCGCTGAGCTATCTCTGCTCTCCGTGCACTGAGCTATTTCTGCTCACCGTGCACTGAGCTTTCTCCGCTCCCCGCGCGTTGAGCTCCCTCTGCTGAGCTACCTATGCTCTCTGCGCGCTGAGCTATTTCTGCTCACCGCACGCTAAGCTTTCTCCGCTCACCGGGCACTGAGCTGCTTCTGCTCTCCGCGCGCTGAGCTGTTTCTGCTCACCGTGCGCTGAGCTTTCTCTGCTCACCGCGCACTGAGCTACTTCTGCTCTCCGCGCGCTGAGCTGTTTCTGCTCACCGCGCGCTGAGCTTTCTCTGCTCAACGCGCACTGAGCTACTTCTGCTCTCCGCGCGCTGAGCTGTTTCCGCTCACCGCGCGCTGAGCTTTCCCCGCTTACCACGCGTTGAGCTCCCTTTGTGTTCCGCACGCTGAGCTTTTCTCTTAATGCAATTGGGTTCAAGGTGAGTTGTTCTAGCCCATTCTTATCTCCTTCTCACCTCTAGCCGGCTCGAGCCCACTAATTGGCCCAAGCTAATTAGTGCACCCACATTTTGCCCCCCATTCCATCAATGGAAACTTTCCTTTGGTGGAATCGTTAATTTCCCGCCGTCATGAGATTCGATGATCGTCGGGCGAGGATCGGGGCGGATTTGGTGGTAGATTGGAGATCATGATTATGAAATCAGGATCCCTTGATTCGCTCCTCTGTCCCACTATATGAAGCAGTGAGACCGCATGGTTTCTCACTTACTTTCCACCGCTCCTTTCAACTCCCGTGCAGAAACTCCGACTTCACCTTCGCCCGGGAAACTTCGTTACTCCTTACTGAGAACCATCACAAGGTACTTGCTTTTTCTCCTCTCTAGAACTACCTCATTTTTTTATTCATAAGTTTTGGTGGATCTCAACTAGAATTCCGGTAAGGTTGATCCATTTTATCGTAGAAATCCCGCGAAAAACCGTTTTCCGTCGTTAATTCTATTTTTTTCCGGATCAAATATTAAATTGGAAGTCACACTTCTCTTTGCTGTTGGTGAGAAAAAATATCTTAGATATTTTTGATTTCTTACTTTTCACCCTTCTTTTTCTTACTTTTTCCCCTTCACCTTCTCCTTCTTCCTCATTTTTTACTTTTCACTTCTCTCTCTACATTTTTCTTTCTCTCTNTTCTTCTCTTCTCATGGATAAAAATCGACCGAGTGGCCTATTGGATCGGTTCCGGGCTCGGCCGACTCGGCCCAAACGACGTTCGCACAGTCCGAATTCCTCCCGTGTTGCGTGCCTAACTCCGAGCGGTGAACCTTTGCCGCGCTGCACCGCATGCCCGCGCCGCACCGCACGCCCGAGTCGTCGCCCGCGCCGCACCGCACGCCCGAGTCGTCA
>OVBE01009570.1:0-15907 GCA_900406425.1 Iberis pinnata | reverse complement strand
ATAAGTGTTATTGCATGTGAGAGTATTGTTTTAATGCTTGTGAACAATTGAATATGTACTTTTAATGCATGATCGAATCTTTTTAAAGACGACGAGAGTTTGTCTCTGACGATTTGATCATAGGGTTTAATACTTCGAGAGGAGATTAAACTGCATTCATTTTTCATGTTGAGAACTATTTTCAATCTAAAATCCTGCATGTTAATTTAACATTAAACCTGAATACCTACGGATTTCCCTAATGCCTGACGTTTTTATATTATAAGTTTTAAATCGCATTTTAATTACTGTTTTTATTCGACAATCGATATTTATNCTGCATTCATTTTTCATGTTGAGAACTATTTTCAATCTAAAATCCTGCATGTTAATTTAACATTAAACCTGAATACCTACGGATTTCCCTAATGCCTGACGTTTTTATATTATAAGTTTTAAATCGCATTTTAATTACTGTTTTTATTCGACAATCGATATTTATTTCTTGCTTTAGCCATTTTCGAGTTTTTAACTGATCGTGCATTCTGGTCTCTGTGGATCGATACCCTTTACTGTACTACTGTGATCTGTTCTCTGCAGTACTAGTTTAGGATTTAAATTCTAAGCCTATCAACATGCTAATTAGATTTTCATATGGTGTTGTTAAAAATATGATATAAAAATATTAAAAGGCCCAATAGAATTGCCTAAAGGGATTAGTTAGTTGCGCTAGGATTAGTTTTAAGGGGTCACCAGGGTATGGTACGGTCTATTTTAAGAAAAGGAACTTTTCTTAGGTTTTTGTAATGGGATCGGGTTTGGGGGCATTATATAAGGCGTTTTAGTTTATTGTAAAGATTAACACTTTGATCAATAAAGAAACCCTAGAGCGCAAGGATTTGTCTCAATCGTTTTCTCTCCTTCTTCTGACCTAAAATCATTGGTGCTTTTACAACAATTGGTATTAGAGAAAAGTTGTGAAGATCGATGTCTAGGAAGGGTTCTCTTAAGTTCGATATTGCAAGATTCGATGGAAAGGGAAACTTTGGTCTTTGGCAGAGGCGAGTGAAGGATCTGCTAACATAATAGGGGTTGAAGAAAGCATTATTGGATTCAAGAGCGGAGAAGATCACAAAAGATGAATGGGACGAGATGCAGGACGAAGTTGTTTCAACGATTTGCTTATGTCTATCAGACGACATAACGCCTCAACTTATGGATCTCGCAACTTGCAAAGAGATGTGGGAGAAATTAGAGAAGATGTATATGTCGCGATCGATGTCCACTAAGTTATAACTTAAGCAAAGGTTGTATGGGCTGAAGATGCATTCAGATGCGGATCTTGTGGCACATGTACACACCTTCAATACAATCATCAGCGATCTTACACGTGTAGACGTAAAGATTGAGGACGAGGATAAAGTCATGATCCTGTTGTGTTCTCTACCTCCTCAATATGAGACACTGCTCAAAACTCTTACAGTCGACAAACAGACTATGAAGCAAGAGACAGTTGCTGCGACGTTAATCGATCACCATGAGAGACGACATCATACAGGTTCATCAGAACAATATCAAGGAGATGACTTGTATGTAAAATACAATCAGGATAAGGGCAAGCAGAAACAAACGGATGGAAACAAAGGAAAATCAAAGCAGAAGAACAAGGACAAAGCAGTCTATTTTGGATGTGGGCAGAAGGGCCACTTCAAAAAGGAATGTTCTAGTAAGAAGAATCAGGAAACTCAACAAACTTTTCATAAGGAAACAAATTTAGAAGGATCAATTGATTACGACATGTTAGCAGTCACATCAAGAAATAACACGGATTCTTGGACCATGGACTCAAATGCCTCATTTCATATGACTCATAATAGAGATCTTTTTGAGAAATACAAGAGTGGGAACATAGGGTTAGTTCTGTTGGTAGATGACAGAATGTGTTCTATCATCAATGTTGGACATATCAAATTTTGGATGCATGATGGCGTAGTCAGAACATTGAATGACGTCAAGCATGTTCCAATGGTGAAGAAGAACTTGATCTCCTTGGGTACGCTTCATAGAAACGGATACAAATTCATTGGAGAAGAAGGTGATGACATTTTTTCTATTTGCCAAGGAGACGTGGTCGTTATGAAAGAACTGGTGACAGGTGGAAGTGTATATCAAATGGTTGGAAGTGTAGTTACAGGTGAAGTTCTAGCTACAGAATCTGATGCATATTGTGTTGCTTTATGACACATGCGTTTGGGTCATATTGGATAACATGGTTTGATGTGATGGGAAAGCAGTCTAAAGAGTCTTTCAGAACGAGAAAGCACAAAACGGAGGGTCTTCTAGACTATGTTTATTCTGATGTGTGGGGACCAACAAGAGAGCAGTCATTAGGAGGCTCAAGGTACTTTGTTTTGTTCATTGACGACTTCTCCAAGAAGGTTTGGGTGTACTTCTTAAAGCAAAAATCCGAGGTGTTCTCGAAATTTAAGATTTGGATTGCTGAAGTTGAAAACCACACAGGGAGAAATGTGAAGTACTTGAGATCAGATAATGGAACAAAATATATTGATGACGAATTTCATAAGTTCTGTGAGGAACGGGTCATTAAAAGGCACTTTATAGTGACAAAATTGCCTCAAAAAACGTAGTTAGTGAGATGATGAATCGATGTATTGCTGAGATGGCGAGGTGTTTGAGGTTGAATGCATGTTTACCAAAGCAGTTTTGGGCAGAAGTAGTAAATACAACGGTTTATCTCATCAATAGATAGCCAAGGAAATCTCTTGAAGGAAAGGTCGCTAGAGGATTTGACTGGGAAAGATGTAGATCTTTTAGACTTGAAGATATTTGGATGTCTAACTTATATGATTATCCCTAGTGATGAAAGATCTAAGATGGATTTGAAATCCAAGAAGTGCACCTTTATTGGCTTTGAGAAAGTTGTAAGAGGCTTTAAGTTATGGGACCCTGAGGCAAGGAAAATAGTGATTAATCGAGATGTGATCTCTGATGAGATATTGATAGTGCAACAAGCAAGATCAAAATAACAGAAAGTGACCATTGAGACTGACAAAACAAAATTGAGATTCATATTGCTCTGTTTTAATGCATAATAGTGGGCATTTATGTTTGTTATTCTGCATTATTCCGAGTGTTTTCCTTGCATATTTGGTGTATTTTCAGGATACTAGGTATTTGGGTCGTTTGGGAGAAAAAAGATGCATTTCAGAGAATTTCATAGCAAATCAGAAGAATTCCCAAAGTTCAGAATAAAGAGATCGATCGAGCACTGGGAGCTTAATCGAGCAGATCCTTTGATGATGTGCACGATCGGGCAATATTTTTGCTCGATCGGGCATTTGCGCCTAGAATAATCCGGAACAAGTGATCAATCGAACATCTGGAAGAACGATCGATCAAAATTCCAAAGTGCCTCATCGGGCGCTAGGAGATCGATCGAGCACTTGACCCGAGAAAAACAAAAAAATTTCCAATTTTGCATCCAGGTCCTCAAGCTTATCCAAACTTTCATATTTCTAATTATTTACTTTTAAGACTATAAAAGCCTTTTGCTTAAGTTTAATTTCATTACGCTTTTTACAATTTGCAAACTTTTGAGAGCTTTTACTAGGAGAAGAATTCCTGAACCTTGTATTTGGAGTAGAGATTTTGAACCCTTATTTTAATATATCTACTTATTTTATGATGTGTTCTTCTTCGATGTTGTGTTGTTCATCCTTTGCAATGTCTGAGTTGTTCACTTGTTTGGTTTTAGGGTTTCCTAGGGAAACCAAGTTTGAATCTTAGGATTATTCATATGGGATTGAATTTGTTACGTTCTTAGTCTAGATTTGTTCTTAATGCCTGAATTAGCCTGATCACCTAGTTCATGATAATAGGTTAATAAATCCAAAGATATTTGATTTAGAAACCTGACTTAATCTAGATGAACAAGTGTTTCTTCTTGCAAGAGTATTTTCTTAAATTCTTATGAACAATTGAATATGGACATTAATGCACGATCAAATTAGTTATATACAGCGATAGTTTGAATATGATAATTTGAGCATAGGGTTTAATACTCCGAGAGGAGATTATGCTATTTTTGTCTTTCGTGTTGAGAACTATTTTCAATAAAAATCATGTATGTTAACTTTGGTTTTTAAACTTGATTACCTATGGTTTTCTCTGATACCTGACGATTTTATATTATCGTTTACAACCGCTTTTACTTATCGTTTTGATTCGCTACAAAAAACTTAATTATCCTACCTTAGCTTGATTTGAAGTTAAACTGAATCGTGTACTTTCTGGTCTCTGTGCATTTGACCCTTTTCTTTATTACATTGATTTGTTCTCTGCAATATTAGTATTAGGAATAAATTGTTAACTTATCAGAGATGCCACAGGAAGAAAACACAGCAAGCAGTGATGAGCAAAGAGAAAAAGTCGGAAATATAGAAGAAACAATGGTTTCATGAAGACCAAGACGTGTGATCAAGCCTCCCGGAAGATACGATTTTGAAGACATGGTTAACTTCGCTTTAGTAGTTGGCAAAAACGATCCTTCAACTAACAAAAAAGCTATAACTAGTTCGGAGAAAGAAGAATGGATCAGTGCTAAGACTTAAGAAAACGTTATAAAAACCAGATGTGGGATCTTGTGCCTTTACCAAAAGGCAAGAAGGTGATTGGTTGCAAGTGGCTTTTGAAGAAACAAATCGGAGAGTCAGAAAAAGAAGCTGTAAAATTCAAGGCAAGGTTAGTAGCAAAAGGATACTCACAAAGGAAAGGATTTGATTATGACGAAATTTTCAGTCCTGTTTTTAGACACACTTCTATACGAATTGTGTTGAGTTTGGTAGCTAGCTGAGATTTTCATCTTGAAAAAACGGATGTTAAAACAACCGTTCTTCATGGAGATTTGGAGGAATAAATTTATATGGTACAACCAGAAGGGGTTGTGAAACCAGGTGAAGAGAAGCTTGTGTGCAGATTTAAGAAGTCACTCTACAGTTTGAAGCAAACGCCTAGGCAATGGTACAAACGTTGTGATACACATATGATATGTTTAGGCTACCAAAGATGTGAGTATGATTGCTCCATTTACACTAAGTCACTTGATAGCAGTTCTCCCATATTCGTGTTGTTGTATGTTGATGACATGCTTATTGCTGAAAACAATAGGGAGAATATTAAAGAATTAAAACGACTATTGAGAAGAGAGTTTGAGATGAAGGATCTAGGAGCTTCAAAGAAGACCCTTGGGATGGAGATTCGCCGAGATAGAAGCTCTAAGAGATTATGGATTTCTCAAAAAGTTACATTGAAAAGGTGATAGAAAGACTTGACATGAAAAACGCCAAGATTGTTTCTACACCTTTGCGATCCACTTCAGACTTTCATCATCTCAATGCGCTAAGTCTAATGAAGAAATCATAGATATGGCGAAAGTTCCTTATGTTGGCACAATTGATTATTTGATGTATGCTATGTTGTGCACTAGACCAAATTTAGCACAAGCTATTAGTCAAGTAAGAAAGTACATGTCTAATCCCGAAAGAGAACATTGGAAAGTAGTGAAATGGATTCTCAGGTATTTGACAGGTACAACTGACTATGGGATAATGTTTGGAGGTCAAAAGTGTGCTTCATTTGTAGGATATGTAGATTTAGATTATGTAGGTGATATAGACAGGGCTAGTCCTGGAATTATGGGGGCTTGAGACAAAATATAAAAAATTGTGCTAATATTTTATGTATTTGTCATTTGGACCTATATTCTTTGAAAAAAAATTGTAGGCCTATAAAAACTATGTAAAATAAAATAAAATAAAATAAATTGGGGGCTTGAGACCCAGGTCTCACTGGTCTTGGCCCAGGACCGGCTCTGGATTTAGACAACAAAAGGTCTAATATATTATATGTTTATACCCTTGCAGGAGGTCCTATTTGTTGGAGATATGTTTTACAATTTGTTGTTGCAATGTCTACCATTGAAGCTGAATACATGGCTATTGGAGAAACATCTAATGAAGCTTTATGGGTAAAATTACTTTAGAAGTAGTTGGGTGTAGAGCAAAGTAGTGTTCACTTACAATGTGAAAGTCAAACTGCTCTATTTTCAACGAAAAAGCAGGTGTTTCATGCTAGGACGAAGCACATAGATGTGAAGTTTCACAAGATCAGAGAACTTTCAGCTTTATGTTAAGTTCTGTTGGAAAATGTGCATATATCGGAGAATGCAGCTGACATGTTAACCAAGCTAGTCACCAAAGAAAAGTTCAAGTATTGCTTGGACATACTCCAAGTCTTCCGCTACTAAAAAAAGCAGGATGCCTCTAAAACTAGATAAGTGTGCAACTATGGATTTGTAGAGATTGATTTTATGTCAAGGTGAAGTTTGTTAAAAATATGACATAAAATATTAAAGGGCCCAATATAAGTTTGGTACGGTGCGGTCTATTTTAGGAAAATTAATTTTTCTTAGATTTTTCTAATGGGATCGAGTTTTGGGACATTATATAAGGTGCTTTAGTTTATTGTAAAGATTAACACTTTGATCAATAAAGAAATCCTAGAACGTAGGGATTTGGCTCAATCGTTTTTCTCTTTTTTCTAACCTAAAATCACAGCACTTTATGGTATACATTTCTTATACGGTGTGTACGCACTCTATGGTATACATTCTGATCTATCTACTATAGGATATGTGAGACATTTTCTTTTTCATTTTTTTCCATACTTCATTAGTCTTTCTTCGTGTTTTACGTCTCTTTTACGTTATTTGAAAATAACCAAATAATTTTTATTTATTAAAACAAGACTTCTAACACTTTAATTAACACATGTGTGACCTTAAACTAAATTTAACAAAAACTCATAATTAAGCCACATCTTTAGCACAACGGTACAAATATTATTTTGGATAATATATAATAAGGTTACTAAACAAATATTCCAAGGCGCACAAAAAAAAACATTCCAAATGTGGTGTGCTTGTATTATATAAATAAATTTCATATTTCAATGTGGTTATCGATAAACACAGTTTTGCCGAACCTATGTCTAAGCAAATACATTAAGTCTACTCATATCATTATAGCACTTAAGAATCAATATAAATTCAGGAAACTCTATATGAATCATATATAGTCTAAGCCATTAAGATTGATTGGTTCTAAACACTCAATTATGCATAAATTAAAAAGTCAACGAAAAATCGAAAGTCAACAGCAATTAATAAAAGTCAACAGAATATTAAACTTGAATTTCAAAGATAAAAAGGCTAAGCAAATGGCATAGATTATTGATTTGATCGATTACGTAACTTCCCATGATGTTCAATACTAACTAATAAGCTAACCTTGGTCTAAAATTCCATAAATAGACTAATTCATTCTCATAGCACTAATCATTTCCCTAATTATGAAATTAAGAAAATCTCTTGGATAATTACACAATTATGAAACATGAAAATTTAATCCATGGTTAACCACTAAACAAACTAACACAAATCTCTTTGGTTATGCCTTATTAGCATGCAGTGATTGGTTCAAGAATTTCATCGAACACCTTTCAGGCACAAATCAACCTATGATCTAGATTTAATTCATCAACCTAATCTAGCATTAAGAGCATCAACTATATGAGGATTAATGAAAACTAAACCCTAAATATCATGATTCATTGCTTAATCAACCTAATCTATCTAACCATTTGCTTTAAAAGGAACTACCCACTATCCATTGGGTAAACACCAAATCCAAGACTAGAAATGTGTTTAGCCATATATAGAAGAAGATTTTAAATAAAAGAAACAATTAAAAGCCACAAATCAAACTAAAATAAGCAAAAGATCCAAAAGTTTACAAAGTTCTTCTTAGAAAAATCAAAGACAAAAGCATAAGATACCTAAAAATCAGGTATATATGTTTAAATAGTATCCTAAACAAGCATTTAGTTAACCCATAAACATTTGGGTTAACCTAATTAAAATTAGGTTTAAACCAAAAAGGGTAAGTCCAAGGTTAACTTTTTCAACCCGATACCGGTTTGGCCAAACCGATACACCAAACTGGTATTGAACTTCTTCATGTGTACCGGTTTGAGCAAACCGGTACACAATACCGATTCTTAGCCTCTTGTCATAAAATTATGCTCGTACCGGTTTTTCAAAACCGGTATCTTAAACCAGTATGCATCTTCTTCACCTGTACCGGTTTAAACGAACCAGTACCTTAAACGGGTACAACTCCAATCTTCACCTTTTGCACTTTTTAAGCTCATTCGATCCATGTTTCCGGTTCTTCCGCTTCTAACACTTGGGGAAATAAAATGCAAATGCAAATGCATGCTAACATAACCTACAAGCACACGAATCTACCTAAAGAAAATGCAAAAAAGAGTAAAAATACGCTAAAAACATAGTATATCAACTCCCCCAAACTTATCCTTTGCTTTTCCGCAAGCAAACCACAAAGGATAGTGAGAAATAGAGGTTTGAAGGTGGAAACCTCAGAACCAAAACATGTTGATAAAGTAGGTGATATCAGTGTCCAAGTTGGTAATTCTTAAGTGCAAACCAATCTAATCCTACTTAAAAATCTTAGCCTTACTCATCAAAACTTAATCGAGATCAATCCTAACTTTTGCATGCATTCAAATTCATTCATCTCTTTAACATTCATTAAATAGGAACCGTCAATCAAGCTATGCAAATTTAATAAATTCATTTGGTTTAGGGACTAGGTCAAGAGACAAAAATGATCTCTTTATGCCGTCGTTTCTCATTTCAAAACGAGGATCAGTCAAAAAGGAAATGAGCTTTAGTAGAATGCTAAAGGTGAGAACACTTAGATGCATACAAGAATAGGATCCCATCTACCCATAAACCCAAAAGTCTAAAGCTTTCCATTTAGAACAATGGTGATTAATCCTATTTCTACCCTTGAAACCCCAAAAGTACCCATCTTAGTTCTCATGCCTTTCTCATTAAGACTCTCATCATTTCTTAACTTAGGAGAGGAATTACTTCTTCTTCTTCTTTTTTTACTATAGCGTATTGGTGATTCTACAACTTTAGAGGTTTATCGCTTCTATTCTTTCTTTTTCATCCTTTATTGCTTATTCGGCACTTGCCTCTTTCACAATACTATTCGTTTTAGTGCTAAGCCATACACTTCTACCTATTTTTCTCTTCTTTTCCCAAATCCTCTACTAGATGACACTATTTTCTTTTCCTTTTATTGATCCCCTCCTAATATTTTTAAACATTCTTTTTCATTTTTCTATCCCTGATCAAACCGTTCTTCTCTTTCCAAAATTCCCCCAATCATCCTGAGTTGATTCCGAACCTAATCTTATCTAGTCCAAAAATCGTGAACTAGAACTACATGAGATCCAATCCTTGTCAGTTCAAACCTAACACTTTCTACCAAGCTCATTTCGCAAAAGGCCTACCACTCAGTAATAGATATGTGGCTTGAAAGAAGGTTGGTTTAAGGCAGAGAATCTACTTGGACTAACAAGAGTGGTAAAAATAGAGTAAGATAGTCCAAGTCTTTATACTCTATCCACGAGTTCAAATGCAATGCATAAACATGATAATTAAAGATCAAATTAGGGTTATAAAAGATAGAGATGAACTTTAAATCACAACTTTATTCAGAAACGTAAAGATCATACAATTTCATATTCCAAGAAAGGTTCAATCTTAGTTCAGAGTCGACTAGCAAGCAATAGACATCTAACAACTTGGGCAGTGGCACCAACTAATAGAGCAGCATACTTACAAGGCAATTTCATCATTTATTTCCTATGAAAATGATGCAACCTAAGATGAATCTAAAACCAAACTAGAATATGCACAAGATGAGGCTAAATGCAAATATTTTTGAAATATTCAAAATTTTCAATTTTTTGGGATTTTGTAAACCATAACTATTCACACTGCAAATGCATGATAAGATCAAAAATCGAAACTAAGTTAGCTACAGTCCCTCCCCCAAACTTAAATCACATGGTCCCTTGTTTGATAAAGAATCTGGAGAAAGGACATAAACAAACATAAAAACAAAAAAAAATGAAATGAGAGTGTATTACAATGGTGAAGAAGCGGTACCTCAATCATCTTGGTTCGGAGAGTCGAATGAATCCTCTTATAAAGAGAGGTTGGAGAGTTTTTCGGAGCAAGACTACAGGTACGTCATGTGAGAGACGATTTCCCGGTCGATGGAATAGTCAGGGTTGAAAATTAGGTTCTCTCTCTTATTGAAGGTCGTTCGTCTACTGTTTGGGAGTAGGATGGTTTCTCTCGTTTGCCTGAATTGGTAGCAAAATCGATCGTCCATCCTTCCCACTATAAATTGAATATGTGTTATCCATCCACCTATCCTTAGTTGAGGCGCCATTGTTTCTCTCGACATCCAAATTAGACCTTGAAATTTCAACAATTGCTTGAGAAATACCTTTAAAGGACAAGGTCTCTTTTCGAAGAGGTAAGGGAATAAGGTCTCATCTTGCAGGACATTGCAGACATGTTGGTTGATTCCTAAACGCAAGAAGCTCATCTCTTCGCCCAAGATTCGGCTGGTGTCTCGCCTAGTGAAAAACGAATTGACTATGATTTATTGCACATACCTAATTTCCGGGTGGCGGATGAGTGAACTCTTGGTTATACCAGTCTTGAAAGTTTTGGACCCTATCACGTTCAAAATAAGTGAAATTTCCTCTGGGTATCTTCGAATGCATCCGGTTGAGACCTCTTAGCGTGGAAACTGTAAACATCTTATATTTTACCGAATGTGATATTGTGAGTTTTTCCGTAGAGATCCTTGAAAGTGATAAACCCTCTTTTGCTTGCATCGAATCTTCCCCCTTCAGAGAAGATTACTTCTAGTGAGGCTAGAAACATACAAGTCGGTTGTTGGTAGGCCAGGAAGTCCATGTTGAGTGCGCTCAGTATTCCCATGTATCCTAATTTGTTCTTCACTTGTTCGAGGATCCCGAGGTTCCCCAAAATCTCTTTGTCTGGGAATGTAGATTCCATGAATTTGGCTTGCATCAATGTTCGGTATATGTCTTTGACCGAAGGTCCGCTTGAACTACTTGCTGGTCCTCGTGACATTATGAATTATACAAAAGAAAAGAAGGTAACCAAAAATGGTTAAAGGTGCGACACGGGAACCTAATTAGACCAATCTCCAGTCAAATATGCGCATTAGAGTTCTTGCATTGAAGATATATCAAGATTCACCAATTTCCGGTTCAACACTTTCTCAACTTTACATTAACCATTGATACTATGATTGAGTCACAAAGATATTGCACAAGCTTTTGCAAATTCAAATTCATTGAATCATCCAATTCTTTAATCTCAAAGTTCATAATGAAATTGTGGAGATGATGAGTATTTTTCCAAATTAGCACGCAATCATAGCCAACTACTTGTAATTTGCTTAATTATAGCATTCCAAAATCTCAATAAAAAACAAGCAATCAAATTCCTCCAAACTTAACTCAATTTTGCCTTAAGAACCCTAATTCCCAAGTTTTGCAAATCATGAAATTGAAACTCAATCAAACAAGGAAAAGGCAATGTGATTGACTCCCAACAATTTTCTAAGCTTATTCAACAAGATTCAATCCTAAAATCAAAGAAACTGCAAAATTCGTTTTGGGTGAATAATGGTGTTCGAAAATTTGGTTGTTGAGAGGCATACCTTAGCTTGAGTGAATGAGAATTGAAAATAAAGAGTGAAATAAGTAAGAGAAATCCGAATCTTAGCAAAAGAAAGCGTCAAAATCGGTTGGAAAACGAGTTAAAACTGATATTTTAGGTTTTTGGAGCCTTAAAATCGTATAAGGGAGAGTGATGGAGAAGGATTGAAAATCGAAGGTCTTTTTTAGAAATTTAACCCGTAACAGATTGTGCAAACTGGTATGCTTTACCGATGCTTAGCGTATGCCGAATTTGATTTGGTCGTACCGGTTTGGCCTGACCTGTACGTTAAATCGATATGCCCTGCTTTGTAGTGTACCGGGTTGCACAAACCGGTACAGTCCAAATTTTTTTCAGAAAATCTTCACACCTGCATCAAACAATACCCAAACTTCCCCCAAAGGTTAGTACACCCAAAAACATGTCTAAGGAAGTGCAAAAACTAAAAGAAAAGGATATGTACAATAAGGATAACATGAGATTGCCTCTCAAGTGTGCTTGTTTAAAGTCACCAAGCCTGACTCGCCGCTCTTTTAGGCTTGTGGTGGTTCAGAAAGAGACACAAAATATCTTTCTTTGACAACTTCACTTGCCAAATATCGCTTCACCCTATGACCATTGACGTTAAACTCTTTTCCGTCTTTCCCAAAGAGAACAACTACACCATATGGACGGATTTACTTAATCGTGAAAGGACCCGCCATCTTGATTTAAGATTTCCGGGAAAATGTTTCAGCCTTGAGTTGTATAGCAATACCAAATCACCAACTTCTAATTCCTCGGTGATGATTTTCTTGTCATGGAAAGCTTTTGTCCTCTCCTTATAGATCTTAGCATTTTCATATGCTTCAAGCCTTATTTCATCCAACTCACCAAGTTGAAATTCTCTCTTCTTCTTGGCACTCTTTATGTCAAAATTCAGCAATTTGACTGCCCACATAGCCTTGTATTCTAACTCAACCGGAAGATGGCAAGCCTTTCCATAGATAAGATTGAATGGAGTTGTGCCTAGTGGAGTCTTCAATGCGTTCCTATATACCCACAAGGCATCATCCAACTTAATGGACCAATCTTTCCTTGTTGTACCAACCGTCTTTTCAAGAATGGCCTTGATTTCATTGTTGGAAACTTCAACTTGGCCGCTTGTTTGAGGATGGTAAGGTGTGGCTACCTTATTCTTAACTATATACTTCTTCAACAAACTTTCAAATACTTTATTGATAAAGTGTGATCCCCCATCGCTAATCACAACCTTTGGGACTCCAAACCTTGGAAATATGATGCTCTTAAACATTTTCAACACCACTTTGGCATCATTGGTGGGACTTTCAATGGCTTCCACTCACTTTGACACATATTCAACCGCTACCAAGATGTAGTTATTCCCATAAGAAGGAGGAAATGGTCCCATACATCAAAGATGCCTACTTTGATGATCGGGTTTTGTGGCATTTCATTCCTTTTGCCAATGTTGCACGCTCTTTGACATGAATCACATCTCAAAACGAAATTGTGAGCATCTTTGAACATCGTAGGCCACCAAAATCCAGCTTGTATCACCTTAGATACTGTCTTGCAATTGGAAACATGTCCACCATATGTTGATCCATGGCAATGTAAAAGGATTCCTTCAACTTCTTCTTCAGCAACATATCGTCTATAAAGTTCATCTTTGCTCAATGTGTAAAGGTATGGCTCATCCCAGAAATACCTTGTGACTTCCTTGAGGAACTTCTTCTTTTGGTACGTGCGGATCTTTCTCACAAACCAAGTAATTGACAATATCAGTATACCATGGTTCATTACAATGGGCAACGGAAACTTCCCCGAGAGTATAACCTGGAACTATGGCTTTGTTCAGCTTGTTGATCTGGGGAGACATCAACATCAATTGCTCCTCGAGAAATGAGTCATCAATAGGAATCTTGTCTTCGATCCGCAACCTTGAGAGATGATCGGCTACTCCGTTCTCAATACCTTTCGTGTCCTTGATCTCAAGATCAAATTCTTGCAACAATAAGATCCATCTCAGAAGTCTCGGTTTAGTATCTCTCTTTGCTAGAAAATGTCCCAAAGCAGCATGGTCGATGTAGATAATGACTTTAGAACCCACCAAGTAAGATCTAAACTTCTCAAATGTAAAGACAACCGCAAGAAATTCCTTCTTGATTGTATCATAGTTCACTTGGGTATCATCCAATGTCTTATTTGCATATTAGATAACATGAAGCTTCTTGTCTTTCCTTTGGCCAAGAACCGCTTCTACAGCTTAATCACTTGCATCGCACATGATCTCAAATGGCAAGTCCCAATCGGGTGGTTGAACTATTGGGGGCACTTATCAACTCCTTCTTGATCTTGTTAAGAGATTCAAGGCATGCGTCATCAAAAGTTGAAGTCTACTTCCTTGCATAAAGTCTTGTCAACAGTCTAACCATTTTCGAGAAGTCTTTTATGAACTTTTTATAGAACCCATCGGTCCCAAAAATCTTATGATTCCCTTAACTGAGCTTGGTACTGCAAGACTAGTCATGAAGTCAATCTTTGCTCTGTCAGCCTCGATTCTGTTTTCTGAAATCCTATGCCAAAGAACTATCCCATCTCTAACCGTAAAATGATACTTCTCCTAATTTAGCACTAGATGAGTTTCCTCACATCTTTTCAGAACCTTGCACAAATTTGACAAACACACAGAAAATGAGGAGTCATATATAGAGAAATCATCCATAAGAACTTCAACCACATTTTCAATCAGATCAGAGAAGATAAAAATCATGCAACGTTGAAAAGTTGGTGGGTCGTTACATAACCCAAATGGCATCCTTCGATAAGAAAATTTCCCAAAGGGGCATGTGAAGGTAGTTTTCTCTTGATCTTGCGGATGAATGGGTATTTGGAAGAAACCGAAATACCCATCCAAGAAAAATAGTAAGGATGATTTGCTAAACGTTCAAGCATTTGATCAATGAAGGGTAGGGGGAAATGATCTTTTCTATTTGCGGTTTTAAGTTTTCGATAATCAATGCACATTTATGGACGACTATGGTTTGAGCGGGGATTAATTCATCATTTTCATTTTTCACTACGGTTGTACCACCCTTTTTCGGAACAACATGAACCGGAGAGATCCAAGTTCTGTCCAAGATTGGGTATATAATACCGGTATCGAGGAGTTTTAATATTTCTTTCTTAACCATTTCTTTCAAGTTTGGGTTTAATCTACGTTGATGCTCAATAGAAGACATAGACTCGTTCTCTAGGAGTATTCTATGCATGCACAAGGTTGGTGAAATCCCCTTAATGTCATCTAAAGAATAGCCTATTGCTCTCCTATACTTCCTCAATTCACATACCAAACTATCAATCTCATCAACACTCGAATCATCATTGACAATTACCGGGTAAGTAGAGTTAGAGCCAAGAAATACACACTGGAGACCTTTAGGTTAAGGTTTTAGCTTACCCCAATCCTCGTTTAAGCTAGACTTACAAATGCTAGCTTCAACTTCGGAGGCAAATGCGTTGATGCAAGGGTTCTCTCAATTGAAGCGCATCTTCGAATTTTACCTCTCCTTCTAAGGTCTCATGAGAGTCAAGCCTTTCACCCATCCTTTCAACTTCGGCACTGAGAGCTTTTTTTTCATTAGGCTTAATAGTTAAAGCCAATTGAAAAGTATCTTCAATAGCTAGCTCCTCCAAGTAGTCATTTTCAAGATCATCCATAATCTCTACACAAAAAAACTTGGCTATCAATGGTTGGTTTCTTCATGATTTCCTTGATGTCACATTGTTGCACATGATCTTTGCCCAAGTCCAAGTCAATCTTTTCATTCCTAACATCAATGATGGCTCCAACTGTTGCCAAGAACGGTCTACCAAAGATGAGTGGATCTCGTGGTTCTTCCTCCATTTCCAAGACTACAAAGTCGGTTCGAATTTCAGTGTTTCCTAGTCTCACCAGGAGATCCTCCAAGATACCAATCGGTACTCTTACGGACCTATCGGCCAGCACCAAAGAGATCCTACAATTGAGTAAGGCATTAAGCTAACACTAGCTCCTATATCGCATAAACATCTATCAAAAGTAAAAGGCCCTAGAGCACAAGGAAGAATAAAACTCCCTGGATCTTCAAGTTTCTTTGGAGAGTTGTCCTTGTGGAAACCCGTATTTTGACAAGAATTTTTTTTCGTTTTGTATTTATATTT
>OVBE01009569.1:0-15907 GCA_900406425.1 Iberis pinnata | reverse complement strand
GCCAGTAGAACTTAGATTGAAGTCCGAGAAGTGTCTTAGTCACTCCGAAGTGACCAGTAAGTCCTCCCGCATGTGCTTCCCTCACTAATAATTCTCGGATTGACCCTTGGGGAATGCACAATTGGTTGCAGAAGAAGAGATAGTCTGCTTGCCTATTAAACTTCTCAAACGCAAACTTAGAGCTTTTGACATATATATCTTTAAAGTATGGATCAGCCTCATACAAGTCTTGTACACATTCAAATCCTAAGATTCTAGACGTTAATGTAGAAAGAAGAGTGTACCTTGTAGAAAGAAGAGTGTAACTTCGGGACAATGCATCTGCAACTACATTGTCCTTACCTTTCTTGTACTTGATGACATATGGGAATGTCTCAATGAACTCAATCCAGAGTCCATGTCTCTTATTCAACTTTTGCTGACCTTTGAGATGCTTCAAAGACTCATGACCAGTGTGGATCACAAACTCCTTTGGCCATAGATAGTGCTGCCACACTTGTAGAGCTCTAACTAGTGCATAAAGCTCCTTGTCGTAGGTTGGATAGTTCATTGTAGAACCTCCTAACTTCTCACTAAAGAACGCCACAAGCTTCTTATCTTGCGTCAAAATAGCACCTATTCCTACACCAGAAGCATCACATTCAATCTCAAACGTTTTCATAAAATCATGCAATACTAGAATNAGTTCATTGTAGAACCTCCTAACTTCTCACTAAAGAACGCCACAAGCTTCTTATCTTGCGTCAAAATAGCACCTATTCCTACACCAGAAGCATCACATTCAATCTCAAACGTTTTCATAAAATCATGCAATACTAGAATAGGTGAATTGATAAGCTTCTCTTTTAAAGCATGAAAGGCTAGTTCTTGTTGTTCCTCCCACTTAAAACCAACATCTTTCTTGATAATTTCGGTCAAAGGGGCTGCCAAGGTGCTAAAATCACGAGCAAATCTTCGGTAAAATCCAGCTAGTCCATGAAAGCTGCGGACTTCGCTGATGTTGGTTGGGCTTGGCCAATCTCTAATAGCTTTTATATTCTCATCATCTACCTTAACTCCTTCTAAACTAACAACAAAGCCTAAGAAGACAACTTCATTAGTACAAAATGAGCCTCGATTTGCAAACAAACTTTCGGATCTTAAGACATCCAAAACAGATTTAATATGAATTAAGTGTTCTTGCAAACCCTTGCTGTAGATGAGGATATCATCGAAGTATACCACCACATATACTCCGATGAATCTCCTAAGGACGTGATTCATGAGGCGCATGAATGTGATTGGGGCGTTTGTTAGACCGAATGGCATCACCAGCCACTCATAAAGTGTTTGCTTCGTCTTGAACGCCGTTTTCCATTCATCACCTTCTTTCACCTGATTTGGTGATAACCACTCTTCAAATCGATCTTGGCGAAGATTATTGATCCACTTAGCTCGTCTAACATGTCATCCAATCTCAGGAATGAATGTCGGTACTTCACCGTTATATTGTTGATGGCTCTACAATCCACACACATTCGCTAGGTTCCGTCTTTCTTTGGTACAAGCAAAACCGGGACAACATGTGGACTAAGGGATTCTCGGATTTGTCCCTTGCTTAGAAGCTCTTCAACTTGCTTTTGAAGCTCCTTAGTTTCGGTTGGGTTTGTGCGATATGCTGGTCGGTTTGGTAGAGCTGAACCGGGAACTAGATCAATCTGATGCTCTATTCCACGAATAGGTGGAAGACCCTGTGGAATTTCTTCAGGAAAGACATAATTGTATTCCTAAAAAATCTCATTCATTTGACTCGGTAATTCCTGTGTTGGGTTAGGGATCTCAATAGCATCTTTGCAGATGAATAAAAAGCAAGTAAGTTTAGAGTCATAGAGTTTAGAAAACTCATTGTGGTTAACGTAGAGGCTGGTCGAAATCTTCTCTTTTTCTTTTTGCTTGATTTTCATCTGATCTTGATAGATTTCGGTTGGAGTTAAAGGGACCAGCGTGATTCTTCTTCCTTTGAACTCAAAGTTGTGCTTGTTTGTGAACCCATCATGTATGACTTTTCGATCTCATTGCCAAGGTCTTCCCAAAAGTACATGGCTTGACCCCATAGGAAAAACATCACAAAGCACTTCATCTTCATACTTTCCAATCGAAAAGTTGATTAGGACTTGGTGAGTTACGGTTAGAGCTCCTCCATCATTAAGCCATTATAGCTTATAAGGGTGTGGATGAGGAATAGTTTTCAGATTCAGCTTCTCAACCATAACTTCACTAGCTGCATTAGTACAACTTCCACCATCAATAATCAAAGAACAGACCTTGGACTTGATGAAGCATCGAGTGTGGAATAAGTTTTCTCTTTGGCATGTTTCTTCCATCTGATTTTTCACACTTGGAGTCCTTCTTGTAACTAACAACTCTCCAACAGCCGTTGATGCTTCTTCTTCTTCTTCAATCTCGGATCCAACATATGATTCTTCTTCATGAACTATCTCTCCATCTTCTCTGAGAAGAAACACCTTCTTGTTGGGACATTCTCTTGCATAATGTTCCATTCCTTGACACATGAAACACCGAGTTTGAGTTAAGGTAGTTGCAGATCTCGGTTTTACCTCAGTGTTTCGGTTTTCTTCTCTAGTAGGGGCTGGTTTTGGATTAAAACTTGGCTTAGGAGTAGAGAATTCCTTCGGTTTTGAGGCTGGTGGTGCAAAGCTTGTCTTTACAAACCGCCTCTTGTTATGAGCTTCAATCAGTTCAGCCTTTTGAACCATCTCTTCCATATCTTGATAACTCCGAAGCTCTAGCTTGTCTTGAATGTCTCGGTTAAGACCTCCGAGAAACCATGACATGAACATATCCTCACCTTCACTTAGATAAGCTTGAATCAAGAGAGTTTCAAGCTCTTGAAAGTAATCACGGACGGTTCTTATTCCTTGAACTATCTTGCGAAGCTTGTTCAATATTTCTCTGTGATAGTAGGCTGGAACAAATTTTTGCCTCATCTGAACCGTTAGCTCATCCCAAGTAGTTATGGGAGGCTCTCCAGATCTTACTCTTATAACTCCCAACTGTTCCCACCATAACAAAGCATAACCACTGAATTCCGAAACAGCGATTTTAACTTTGTTTATGTTGTAGGTTCCTTGGCATAGGAAATTGGATTCCATCTTCCTTTCCCAGTCTAGATAGACTTCTGTTTCATTCGTGCCTAGGATTGATGGGAACTTGATCTTAATGTGTTTCAACTGCTGATGTGCAATATCATGGAAGTCTCGGTTGGGTCTTGGACCTCTATGCCTTATGGTGCTACCATAGCTATGGTCCGACACCTCTTCTTCTTCAGAAGATGCGTGTTCTGTCCCACGACTTTGTTCTCGGTCCCTTGTGATTCTCAGACCAGACTTTGTTCTGAAGGATGGACCTTCCTTGTTCGGTTTAGAGGACTCTCCTATGTGTCATTTTCCTTTAGCAATTCGGTTTTCTAAGCTCATTGTATCCACTTTATCTTTGAATAGTTCTATCTGTTTCAACAAGATGGCATTGATACATTTGGGTACAGAGTTGGCTCTGATACCACCTGATATGATCCTGGATCAACTCTGAATAAAGGCTTGAAGATTCGACAATGATGCAAGGGATTGATGCAATTAGGACAACAATTTGTACTTGAAGTTTCGGTTTAACTATGTTGATATGGATGTCCGAATGTATTTAGGATGATGCAAATATGATTGTGCAATGAAGACAAGGCCGATACTTATGAGGGAATTGGCAGATGATGATTTTTGTGATGATCGAATATGTGATCAATGGTATGGCTGGTTTTTGATGATGAATTTCGAACAAAAGGGAATGGAAAAGAGATAGATGGAAAACTTATTTGTCTTATGGATTAGACAAACAAGATAGAATGAGTTCTAAATCTTTTACATATGAAGAACAACCGAGATTCTCAATCTTATGAGCAAGGAGGGTTAGAAAATTGTTTCTCAAACAATTCTTAAAATTTCGACTAAAAACTTGCTAAAGTAAGACAAAGGGTTTCGAAAATATTAAATAGGCAAACAAGAGCCTGAAACTATGAAGCGTGCAAGCTTCTAAAAGAAAGACAACACAAAGTCTTTAAAGAAAACTACAAGTCTTTTTAGAAAACTAAAAATAAATGGAAAACAGCTTCTAGAAAATGTGCCTTGGAAGGCAAGTGTTAGCTTCTCGAAGATCTCCTTATTTCGCCAAGTATTTAAGAAAATACTTATGTCAAATTCTTCTCAGAAAGTTTTAACGAAGTGGATAACGTGCCTTGTTAAAACCTTAGTGATTGACCCAAACCCAATGCGGGGAAAAAATGATCATCTCAACTAAGGACAAAAGAGTAGAGACATTACCCACTTAGCTAACCGATCAAAGATCTGGTTCTTCTTGAATGTCAAGCCTGAACACTTGATATATGTTGCAAGCTTGATCTTCTAGCTCCGAATGTAGCATCACGTGGGCTTGATTTGCTAGCTCTCTTGCCTTTGATCTCGTGATCCTTTCTTCAGGTTCAAGCTGCTCCGGTTCAGGTTCAGGTTCGTTAAGTCCATCCACGATCACATCACAATATTTATATTATATATGTGGATTAATCTCTGTATGTTGATCTACATATATATATATCTGATTTATAGTTTATGCTATGATTAAACAGTATATATTTTTATGTTTCCCTAGAAGGCAAGCTTTTAAAAGACCCAAAAAGAAAAGGGAAAAAACCTTAAAAATACCCAAACTCTTTAAGTTTTGCGCGTTTAATACAAGAATTTGTTTCGTTGCCATATTAATTCTCATACTTTTATACGTTGTCATTTTAAATCCCAAACTATGTAAAATTGTAATTTTGTCTAATTTACGTTAGTCAACTTAATAGATCTGTTAGTCAACTCTTATAAAAAAAATATTATCAGGAAAAAATCTCATCGGAAAACCTTGTGAAATGAAACTGAGAACAAAGACCAAAAAAAAAAATCTTCTCGGGATAAAATGATTATGAGACCAAAAACCAAAAAAGTTCTTGAAAAAAAAATCGCAATTTGCTTCTTCATCCTTTTTTATGTTGCTTCTTTTTATATTCTGCAAATTTTCACTGAAAAATAGATCTAAAAACTTTTTTCTGATTTTTCTTTCCATTGGGATTTTGACTTACTTCTTATTACTTACTTTCCTCTTATGAATTGCAAAATTAGGTTAAAAAATTCCCTAATTGTTACTGTTTTCTTCAATTTGTTTCTTTTCTATAATTATCAAGGATGAAGTAAATATATGATTTTTAGGTTCTAATCAATTTCTTAGGTTTTTGTAATAGAGGTGAGATGAGGGCAGATCTAACGACGGTTACCAAAATCGCGGATCCAACAACGGAAGAGCCTCTTCCTTTCCTCATGAAGAAGAAGATGAGAAAACCAAAAGTAATGTGATAGAGATGAGATATGTGTGAGGAAGGAAAATGTTGAAACAAAAAGGAAAGATGAGGAAAAACAAAGGATTAAGAGCTAAAAAAATCTGAAAAGATGAGGAAGATGAAGAAGCTCCAGTCGGCGGACCAGAGAAGTTTTTTTTGTGTTTTTTTGTTGTCACACTAAGTTGACTAACGGATCTGTTAAGTTGACTAACAAAATTTAGACAAAATTATAATTTTAAATAGTTTGAGATTTAAAATGGCAACGATGAAAATATGAGAATTAATATGGCAACGAAACAAATTCGTGTATTAAATGAGCAAAATTTAGAGAGTTTGAGTATTTTTAAGGTTTTTTNTTTTTTCCCAAAAGAAAAAGCCAGAAAATATATAAAGACATTCTAAAAAAGCTAAAATAGAATGAAGTTAAGCATAAGCTATCTATGTACACATTAACTTCGTTATACACTAATTATATACATCAAACATCAAAATTTATATAATATATACAAGATTAAGCTTAAAGGCATCGATCGCACATTTAAAAATTTACTGTACATCAAATCATATTTGACTTTAATTAATTTTTAACATCGAACACAATTTTAACTGTGAAAACACATTCTATCTTCTTCACATGTTTCATATCAAGAAATTTCACAAATCTACAAGATCTACATACTCTTTGAATCACGAGATTCACATAAAACCAATATTTATTCCATATACGTATGTATAATGCATATATAAATATAACATATACTTACCAAGTTTCTTTGGATTCTATTCTTCTTCTTCCTCTAACTTCTTGCATGTTCACTTGTCTTGTTCTTATTCTACCTAATGAACTAAGGAAACAAGTTTCAGTCAAAGCTGCTGAGACAGAGGAACAAGATGAAGATGATGAATTTGGTTCTCTTCCTCTGTTACTGTTACTTTAGTTCTACCTTATTTGTTTTAGCTTCCAACGATAATGGCAATGAGCTCTCTGTTTTGTTCTCGGTGAAATCAACTCTTATCGATCCTCTCAACTTTCTCAAAGATTGGAAGCTTTCAGAAACCAATGATAATTGCAATTGGACCGGTGTTTGGTGCAACTCCCACGGAAATGTCGAGAAGCTCGACCTGTCGAGGATGAATCTCACAGGCAAAATCTCATATTCGATCACACATCTAACAAGCCTTGTCTCGTTTAACATCTCATGCAACAAATTCAACTCACTGCTTCCCAAATCGCTATCACTCCCATCGTTTAATTCTATAGATATCAGCCATAATTCATTCACAGGGAATCTTTTTCATTTCGGTAATGAATCACTGGGACTCGTTCACTTCAATGCTTCAGGGAACAATCTCACTGGTAATCTCATGGAGGATCTCGGGAATTTAATCTCTTTAGAAGTTCTTGATCTCTGAGGTAATCTCTTTCAAGGTACTCTTCCAAGTACATTCAAGAATCTGCAGAAGCATCTCACCGGAGAGTTACCAAGCGTTATCGGCGAGCTCCGTTCGCTTGAAAGCGCTATTCTTGGGTACAACAAATTCGAAGGTCTGATCCCACCGAAAATTAGGAATATCAACAGCCTCAAGTATCTTGATTTGGCCATCGGAAAGCTTAGTGGTCAGATTCCATTGGAGCTTGGGAAGCTTAGGTCAATCGAGACTCTTCTCTTGTACCAGAACAACTTCACCAGCCAAATTCCACCAGAGATCGGAAACATTACTACTCTTAAGGTTCTTGATCTCTCTGAAAACTCGTTATCCGGGGAGATTCCATTGGAGATAGTGGAGCTGAAGAATCTGCAACTACTGAACTTGATGCGCAATAGACTCTCCGGTTCCATTCCTCAAGAGATCAACAATCTGACGAAGCTAGAAGTCCTCGAGCTTTGGAACAACACATTCTCCGGCGAGTTGCCAAAAAATCTCGGGGAGAATTCTCCGTTACAGTGGCTTGATGTTTCTTCCAATTCCTTCTCCGGACAGATTCCTTTGACCTTGTGCAGCAAGGGAAATCTAACCAAGCTTATTTTGTTCAACAACACCTTCTCTAGTAAAATTTCGGCGACTCTATCCACTTCCCAACCACTAGTTCATGTCAGGATGCAAAACAATCTGCTAAATGGTTCGATTCCCATCGGCTTCGGAAAGCTTGAGAAGCTACAACGACTCGAATTAGCTGGTAATCGTCTCACCGGAGGGGTTCCGGGAGACTTTTCCGATTCCGTTTTGCTTTCTTTTATTGATTTCTATAGAAACCAGATCCGATCGTCCCTTCCTTCCACGATCCTCTCAATTCATAATCTCCAGGCGTTTTTGATCGCCGAGAATTATATTTCTGGGGAAATTCCGGACCAGTTCCAGGACATTCCTTCACTCTCGAGTCTAGATTTCTCATCAAACAATCTCACAGGCACTATCCCTTCAAGCATTGCTTCATGCGAGAAGCTCGTAAGCCTCAACTTGAGAAACAATCAACTCACCGACGAAATCCCCAGAAAAATTACCACGATGTCCACACTGGCCGTTTTAGATCTGTCTAACAATTCCTTAATCGGAGAACTTCTAGAGAGCGTTGGAACATCCCCAGCACTAGAACTCCTCAATGTCTCCTACAACAAGCTTACAGGCCCAGTCCCTATAAACGGATTTCTCGGAACCATAAATCCATATGATATGAGGGTAAATTCCGGTCTATGCGGCGGCGTTCTTCCGCCCTGTAGCAAGTTCCAGGGAGCAATATCACGTCATACGAGCTTTCATGGAAAACGAATTGTCGCCAGATGGTTGATTAGGATAGCATCAGTTCTAGCCCTAGGGACTCTCGCCATCGTTGCAAAAATTCTGTATAAGAGATGGTATTCCAACGATTTCTACGGTGACAAGACAACAATCAAAGGTGAATGGCCTTGGAGACTAATGGCGTTTCAAAGGCTAGGGTTCACAGCCTCCGATATCCTTTCTTGCATCAGAGAATCAACATGATCGGAATGGGAGCCAGCGGAATCGTCTACAAAGCAGAGATGTCTCGATCGAATAGAGTGTTCGCCGTGAAGAAGCTTTGGAGATCCGCCGCCAATATAGAGGATGGAACCACCAAAGATTTCGTAGGCGAAGTAAACGTCCTGGGGAAACTGAGACACATAAACATCGTGAGGCTCCCAGGTTTCCTATACAACGACAAAAACATGATGATCGTGTATGAATTCATGCTCAACAGAAACCTTCACGATGCTATTCACAGCAAGAACGCCGCCGGGAGACTCCTTGTCGATTGGGTGTCGCGTTACAACATCGCATTAGGTGTCGCTCACGGCCTAGCCTATCTTCACCACGACTGTCTCCCTCCTGTGATCCTCAGAGACATCAAATCCAACAACATCTTACTCAACGCGAATCTCGATGCTAGAATCACCGATTGCGGCCTCGCGAGGATGATGGCGAGAAAGAAAGAAACCGTTTCGATGGTCGCCGGGTCTTGCAATTACATAGCTCCCGGTAAGCTTTAAAAACCGTATCGGTTCGCGACTTGATAAATTACGTTCCAATCCGGTTCATTATAATCAAATTCGATTTCAATTTGATTTATCATTGATTAACCTAAACAAAACCGGAAACAATTGAATTTTGCAGAGTACGAATACACATTAAAGGTAGACGAGAAGATAGATATATACAGCTACGACGTCGATTATTGGAGCTTTTAACCGGAAGAAAACCATGAGAACCAGAATTTGGAGAATCGGTAAAAATCGTGGAGTGGGTACGGAACAAGATTAGAAACAACATATCACTAGAAGAAACATTAGATCCTAACGTTGGAAACTGCAAATATGTTCAAGAAGGGATGCTTTTAGTTTTACATATCGCTCTTCTTTACACACAAAGCTCCCTAAAGACAGACCATCGATGAGAGATGTGATATCGATGCTCAGTGAAGCTAATCCGAGGAGGAAAAGCAATAGCAATGAAGAAAACACTAGCCGTAGCTTGGCTGAGAAACAGTTAGTTTTTAGTACTTTACTTGTAAATGGCCTTCTTTAGGACAAGATGTTAGAGGAAGTAAAACAAGGCCAAAGACTAATTTGTTAGATTCTTGTTATGTATGTAGAAACGAAAGATCTTCGATCATTTTGACTTGATTTTTCCAAAACAGAGTTTTGTAACTTTTGTTGTAGTTTGGCGAACTCATGATAACACCGAGATATTAATTCTTTTACAACATTATCAACAGAGAACCCACATTGGGCCTTACTGGGCCTCACAAGAAAGTGAAAGACCGGAGGAAATAAATTGAAAAAAGGAAAAAGAAAAAGAAAAGACCAAGGCTAATTAAAAGATTCTAATTATCCAATGAACAGAAACCACGTGTGGGTCCTGATAAGCGAGTAACATCACGCGCTATTATAAAGCGTGCAAGTGCACGACGGCTGATCCCTTTGTTAATACAGCCACCACCACCATCAAAGAAGAAATTACAACGAAGAGCGAAAATCACCGTCAACTTTCTCTTGCGGATAACGTACACCAACAAGATTCTCCGATTTTCCTCAACGAGGAGAAACTTTGTTTTTATCAGGATTCGATTCTTCTCCTAGGTTCCGAAATTTTTGTTTCATGAATTACTATTGCTAGGTGAGAAATTTTTCGATTTCTTTTTGGGGTTTCGTAATCCTACAGGAAGAGAATTTACAAATAATTGCAGAAAAGAAAGCATTCATGATTGTTGGATTAGGATTCGTTTGGATTTATTTAGTGTTTTATTTTTTCTCTACAAGCGAATTTGATGTTTGGTTGGATAATGTGTTTTGCTTTGTGGATGATGATTCTCGATGCTTGTGTTAATTTATTATAATAGAGTTTTAATTTTTCAGTGGTGTTTCCTTCTTCTTCTCTTATCGATTCCTTCTCGGCTTTCTCTCAACATTTCGTTGAGATATTATATTGAACCAGATAGTGACCTTGAACTCATCCTGTTTTTGAGTGCTTCGATTTGCTTGTTTTTGATTTTGGTGCTTACTGTTTAACAGCTTCTTCTGCTATTTCTCATATATCGATCTGTTTTTTGTTTGGTTACTGTATCAGATGCGAGTTTTGATGATTCGACTTGGGGTGCACCCATTAGAATCTTCAAGAACAAACAAGTCTTCGTTTACAGATATTAGCAAGGTTTTGAATCTTTTTCTGTCTTTACAGGTTTTGACAACATATTTTAGTTTGTGAGGTTTATGATTTTGTTTTTGGCAGGACAACAATGGAGGCTCGTCCGGTTCAACGATCAGGTTCAAGAGAGCTCAGTAACCTCGCTCACACTTCTTCAGTTCCATCTACACCAATTTCTTCAGCAGCAGAAGATGTTTTCATGAGATCAGAGAACACTCAGTTAATGTCTAGGCCATTAGGACAAACCTACCATTTGCTATCCTCCAATAATGGTGGAACAGTTGGGCATATATGTTCATCATCGTCATCAGGATTCTCAACCAATCTCCATTACTCATCTGTTGTGTCTCAAGAGAAACAACACTACTTAGGAGGAATCAGCAGTAACGCTGTTGCGCATCTCGGTTCTCATTCATCAACCAACGATAGTTCTTGGTGCCCTGATTCACTTCCGGGAGGGTTTCTTGATTTCCCTGAAAACCACCCGGCCATTCAAAACAACAGCCAGATTGAGGACGGTGGCATTGGTGCGGCATTTGATGACATTCAGAAACGAAATGACTGGCAAGAATGGGCTGATCACTTGATCACTGATGTAGATCCTTTAATATCTACTAACTGGAATGATCTCTTTCTTGACACAAGCTCTAATTCAGATTCAAAGGTTGTTAAAATTTCTGTTACTTTTCTCTATGATTTTCATATACTCATAATGTTTTAAATTGACCATTGTTCTAGGACCAGAAGTCACTGCAAATTCAACCACAACCTCAGACTGTTCAGCAGCAACCTTCTCCGTCTGTGTCTGTTGAGTTGCGACCTGTCAGCACACCATCTTCAAACAGTAACAATGGAACAGGCAAGGCACGTATGCGTTGGACACCAGAGCTTCACGAGGCTTTTGTTGAAGCTGTCAACAGTCTTGGTGGAAGTGAAAGTGAGCATTTGTTTCTCTTTTTCGGAAGGTATATGGAAAGATGTTAACTTTTTCTTCTGATTCACTTGCAGGAGCTACTCCTAAAGGTGTGCTTAAGATTATGAAAGTTGAAGGCTTGACAATATATCATGTCAAAAGCCATTTGCAGGTTTTTTTATAAATGTTTCACTCCCGGTATTTGTTATGAAGCCGCTAAACGATTTCTTTTAGTAAAACATGGTGTTTTTCTTTCCCAACTGCAGAAATATAGGACGGCTAGATATAGACCAGAACCATCAGAATGTGGTAAGAGACCAAAGTTCTTATCTATCCTTATTTCCTTGATGACTTTTGATGCACATGTCATACAGTTTACTCAAAAAGTCGATTTCTTTTGAGCATTACAGGTTCGCCAGAGAAGAAGTTGACAACACTTGAACATATAACATCTCTGGACTTGAAAGGGTAAGGTTTTCTTTGTCTGGTAACTAACGTCACGAGTGCTAAACCATTTTTTTTTATATCAGATTCTCACCTTTTATCGAGTCTTAACAAAGAAATTTTGCGAATCATTTGTATAATACAGAGGGATAGGTATTACAGAGGCTCTGAGACTGCAAATGGAAGTCCAGAAGCAACTCCATGAGCAACTTGAGGTATGTTCATAAAAAGCATTAGTTTTATGCCTCTGTGCTTTTTAATAGGGAAAAAGACAGAAATATCTAGAAAGTATGAGTTTGGATTAAAAAGTGTTTTTTTCTTGTGCATGTAGATTCAAAGAAACTTGCAACTGAGGATAGAAGAGCAAGGCAAGTACCTGCAAATGATGTTCGAGAAGCAAAACTCGGGTCTCAGCAAAGGAACAGCCTCAACATCAGATTCGCCAGCCAAATCCAATCAAGAAGACAAGAAACCTGCTGATTCAATGGAGCTAGAGCCAGAATCTCCACAGCCAAAACGCCCCAAAACCGACAATTGAAAGAATCTCAAGAGTTTAACAGCTAGAGAGAGACGAGAGAGTTCTCGTCTCTCCACTGTTTTAACTTATTTTTCATGAAGGAAAACTCTCTCAACTCTTCAGTGTAGACAAAAGAACCAATCCTCAAAGAAGAAACCAAACAAAACAATAATAGAGTAAATGTGAGAGAATCTTCATCATTCGGAATGTAATTTAAAATGTTTTTAACTCAGGATTCAGATTCTATGTTCTACTCTTTTAGAATATAAAAACCTTTTGATCTTTTCTCCATCTGACCAAAACCTATTCTATTTTTCTCCAAATGTGTATAGTGTTTACAAACTTGACATCAAATGAGATGACAACATATAATTTATATATCTTTGTATCTTATATTCATCTATCAAAAACACAAGAAATAGACAAAGAAATCATAACATATATATAAAAAAAAAATTGATTTGAGAAAAAAGAAAATCATCTGAATGGCTCAACTGGCATTGTTTCCTCAAGTGTAACTGCAGCTTGAAAACACTCAACAGCTTCTTGCATCGACGAGATAGACCCTTCAGCTTTAAACATCTTTCCAAGATTGTACCAAGCCGAGTGATTCAGCCTATCAATCCTAAGAGCTTCCATTAGAAACGTTCTTACAACCGCTGTGCTTGATCGGTTCCCAAGCTCCAATAAAATCTCAGCCTTCGATATTAAGCTCGGGACGTGCATAGGATCGATCTCTAAAGCCGTTGCGAATGCGTCTACTGCTTCTTCTAATTTCCCTTGTCTCTTGTACAGTACACCTGCCAATAAGCTATCAACATTGAGGCTCATTTTGAAGGAGACGAAGAAGAAGGTAATAATACCTTCAATGTGGTATCGAGCAGAAGAGTAAGGCATAATGAGTCTTGATCTCGAGAGACATGTCTCTGCGTCACGCCATTGCGAAAGGTTAATGTAGATGTGAGCAAGATCATGCCATGTCCCAAGCTCCAAACTCCTCAATTCCTCAACATATCCCTGTAATGAGCCTGGTCTGTTTATTTCCGCAGAATCGGATATACTTCAGAACATAAGAAAGTTTACCTTTGTCAGTTTCTTTGCGGAATTGAAGCTTTTGCTTTGAACCTGAAGGAGTGCGAGAAGTTGTGTATAAGTCTTAATCGCATCCTTTACTTCTCCCTGAGCTAAACGAAGCTTTGCCTTCAAACGCAGTAGCTTCCCCTGTTCCCATTTCCCTGTTTCGTTAAGCGCCGCGTCCACGATGGTTTCCGCATCTGAAAAACGCTTCTGCGCAGATAAAACCCGACCTAAAAGCAACCATACTTCAAGATCCGACTCTGCTCCAAGTTTCAGCGCTCTTTTAGCATATGCTAACGCAGAATCTAGCTTCCTCTGTTCTGCATACTCTAACGCAAGACGGTGCACAACTCTTGGATCTGTCATATCCGCAGATTCCAGCGCCTTAATCCCCTCGGATTTCTTAACTATCCGCTCGGTCTCAGTAGCTGCTGTTCTCGAGCTTTCCGTGAGCGTAATCCCTAAAACAAGACGGGCCGCACCGTCTAATTGAACACATTCGTTCGTCAAGTTTCCTATCGCTCTCCGAGCATAACCAACACCTTCCTCCGCAAGACCAGATCTCTCGCCACATATCTTTGAAGCCATCAACAAACCTGAAATTCGATTTGGATCCTCCCGTTCCGGAAATAGCTTCCTGAGTAAACCAAGCGCAACAAGATCTTCTCCTGCACTGAGGTAACACAGTGATAGTGTATAATAAAGTTCCCTCCTATCCAACACCTCCGGAACAAGCTCTTCGAATTGCTTAGCAAGCGCGGTTAGATCGCCTGCTATTGTAAGAGCGAACGAGAGATGGTCTAAGATTGAAGCATCCCATGAAATTCTTTTCTGATTAACTTTCCTTAGAAGTAACATCAGAAGAAGAATAGCTTCCTCCACATTGTTCCTCGGAATAAAAGATCCCTCTATCTGAGAACGTAGATTCGGCGGTACTGTTTCTTCCCCGGAATAGAGAAGAAACACAGCATAATCTTTCTGTATTCTCGCTATGGTTTCCGGATTGAGTGTCCAGTGATTGAGTAACGCTCTTCTATATGACAAAATAGCTTCACGAGGCGAATCAGCAAGCTTCCATAGCTGGGGAAGCAATTCAACTGCTTTCGCTAGCGTCTCCTGCAACTTAATGTCACTAATCATATTTTCCGACACACCTTCTGATAAAGAAGCCTCAACTATATCAAGAATAACTCTACAAGACTGCGCAGCTTCTGCAAGAAGAATCATTTTGATTAAGCCACACACCGAAAAACAAACTAAAAAGAATGATTGTTAGTAGTACCTTGAAACCTTCCGAGACGCTGGAGAGATTTGGCTTTAAGAAAAATAGCTTCGAAAAGCAAACTAACAGCATGTTTAGACATTGGAGGAGGTTGAGCAACATCAAGTCTATCTTTAGACCGTCTTCTATGTTTCCGCACTTCTCTAGCGGTTAATGCTGTTTTCATCTTTATTGTGATCCCATTGATATCTATCCCTTCAAAAACCCGCAGTGCCGCTTCTATATTTCCTTTTTGATACTCAATTCTTCCTAAAAGCGCTCTAGCCTCCTAAAACAACAACAACAACAACAACAACAACAACAAATCAGGACACAATGATTTCACTTATGGGTGATGTTTGTGGAAATCGAACCTCGTAGTTCAATGAACTTGTCTCACGCAGGGATAACTCTGCTTCTTCGATGTTACCGTTATCTAGCCTCTTAGCATTCTCGCTTTCTTCAGCTGATAAAGCTGAGCTTACATTATAATCTGTTCCTACACCAAGCTCGGATTGTTTGTCTTCTTCTGCTTTGAGTCTCATTTGCTCACCAGAACATAAACACTTCATTCTTATCTTCCTTATACTCTGTCGTAGTCTGCGTAAATGCAACTTCTCTTGCCTAATCTCTTTGTTCTTCATAGCTTCTCAAAAGGTTTGATGATCTTGAAAATAGCAACAAACCACAATTTAAGAAACACATATTAGACTCTTCAATCAGATAAAGATTTTTAGATCACACATAATCAGAACTTTATGATCCCATTTCTCAAAACTAACGCATCATAACTCGAATTCTTGAACAAATTAAAGAACAATTTTCGATAAAGGACAGTCACAATTTCAGCATTCACCCAAAAATCACTTCCTAGAAACAGGCGAGAAAATCGAGGGGTTCTAACACAGTTCAGTATCCAAAAGCTCGAGAATTTAGAACGAAATTAGAATCAATATTGACAATAAACAATTATAAAAAACGAAAATTCTATAGAATCGCATACCCAATTGAAGTAATAAACGATCAAGAAACAAAAGAGGAGAAAGAGAGAGAGAGAGAGAGAGAATAAAGAACGCACCTTTGATTTTCCGGGAAAGAAGACGAAGAGGAATC
>OVBE01009567.1:0-15910 GCA_900406425.1 Iberis pinnata | reverse complement strand
TCTGAACACTATAAAAGCCCTAATTCGCCTCCATTTGCAAAAGCTTAGTTTTTCTTTTCTTTTTAGGTTTTAGTCTTATGTTTTATTTTCTTTTGTTATTCTTCATGTTCTTGGTGTAAAAACCAGATTTCTATTAAGTTTCAAGTTAATCTACTGTTTTTATTTCATTTCCTTGCTTAGCTTTAGGTTTCTCTTTAGTTTTTGCATCTTGATTTTCTATTTAAATTTTAAGCTTATGTTTTAAGTTTGCATTTTCGTTTCTGTTCTTCATTTCTGGGTTTGTGTTCTTGCTGTTCATCTTAGATCTTCATGTTTAAGTTTGTTGTTTCGTTTATTGTTTCTTCTACTTCTACTCCCATAAGTAGTGAGTAGCCATCAAGTTCTTGAGGATGGGGGTAGACAAGGGTTGATTTTCTGTGTTTCCTTAGGTACCTAAGTTGTTTGTTGTTAGATCCCTTCTGGACCTTCTCAGCTTAATGCTGACTGCACTCTTACCCGACAGGGATGGAGGCCCGATGTTAGGCCCTGTAACACCGAGAGGTGAGTTTTTGCAGGTGACCGGACCGAGGGGGTTGCAGAGATTCGTTTCCCCTTCTCTGTGAATAGTCGTGGGAAACGAGTTAGCTAGGGTAGTAGATGTTAATGCCTGCTAGGTAGTCATCGCCTATGACGACAGTTGTTGCTATGATTATCTTGCTTGAGATTGGTTGCCAAGACATTGGAATTGATTCTATGGTTTAGACGCTTTCCATCGTAAAGGAATCGAACCGTGTTGTATTCTATATGTTTCTTCTGACAATAATTTGTGAGAAGTTTCTTCAATCTTGTATAAATTCCAATACAATACAGAACTTGGTTTCCCTATATAACAAAATCATTATTATACAAACATTGATACATTACAAAAATCTAAAATATTGTTTTATATTTATAACCTCTTCATCCATGACTTTGAGAGTGATTTTCGGATTTGGTGAGGTTTTTGGACTTGGACTTCTTCTTGACACGCAAGATTGGGCAGTTGTTATGCATGAACTCATGATGTTTTAATCTAAAACAAACTCTAAAGAAATTTTAAAAGAAGTTTAAACCAAAACTAATAGATGAAACTTGTACTCTTGAAAGTGAAACTCCTACCTATTTAAAACTTAATGAATTTGAATTTCAAATTTGTAACTTACATGAGGTTTAAATTTAGCTTTAAAAAATTCATTCTTAAGCAAATATGACATTTCATTGAGTTGTCATAACTTTTTACATATTTTCAAGATGTGACACTATTAACCATTAAAAGAAGTAGCTTTTAAAAAACGTAGAGATTTTGAAATTTAACTAAATTATTGTATGTGTTTGTATGATATATATAAATATATCTTTAAATCACATTTTAAGTTAATTGTAAAAGTAAATTAAAAAATTGTATATGTTTGTATGATATAGATTTCAAAAATATTATGTATATGTATACTAAAAAAAATCATTTTTTCAATAACAATGATTTCTGGTTTTAACAGTAAAAAGTATTAGAATTCAAAATTTGACACAAGAAATAAAATTCACTATCAACATAAAAAATACCAGTCATGTTTTTATATTGATAATAGTAGCTAGTCATGAGTTCAATGTCTTAAATAAAACAAAAAAATAAAATAAATTTAAAAACATTTTCACCTATTGATACGTTTAAGGATATCGAGAGTTATTCTTCAAAACGTCTCATGAATAATTGCTTCTTCATATAAATTACCTACAAAACCTGTTTCAAAATTAACACAAGATAATAATGTTAGCTTAAACATACTGATTAACGTATATATGTATAATGCCATATAAATTACCTTTGTGACCGCATGTAAATTTTATAACATATTATCATCCTAGATTCTGAAAAACTTCTTTGCATACAACATTCATTGTATTCTTCTCCGGTTTGCCATCTTTATCCACTATCAAAATCTTCAAACCCTTTTTAGAAGTAACTTTAGACAAAGCAACATATAGTTGTCCTTGTGAGAAAACTGGTCTAGGTAGGTAAATCCCAACTTCCTTTAGTGGTTTTCCTTGACTTTTGTTTATAGTCATGGAAAATGCAATAGACAATGGAAATTGTCTTTGATGCATCTTAAACGGCAACCTAGCATCAGTGGGTGTTATTGCAACTTTCAGAATTAAAACACGATGACCTACCTTATCTCCAGTAATAACCATTGCTTCTAAAACGTGATTAGCCATCTGCGTTATCTGTAACCTAGTCCTATTGCACAAACCCCCTTTAGGATCAATATTCCTTAATAACATCACAGGAGCACCTATCTTGAGACGTAGAAAACATTGCAGCATTCCAGGAAAATTAATGTTGTTTAAGAAGTCTTGAGTAAAGACAGGATTCTCAATTGCTTTCATGTTGACAAGATCTATACTATCCACACTTAAATAGGCCATTTCTTCACCTAATAAAACCAGAAATTACATGAATATATATAGGTATATAATTGGTATAGATATATAATATGTTATTAATTAGTAAACATTTTGATTGTATCTTACCTTCTATTTTGTCAAGCATTAAATCGTTTATCATACCCACATCGTCATTAGTAGGACACAATATAGCTCTTTCTTGGTAGATATTTGTATCCTTTCGCTGTTGAAATACTTTCGGATCTCCATAAATTTCTGTACTTATTACTTCCATAGGATTGCATGATTTTGTTATAAGAAACTCGGATGGTATATAAATAATAAATTCTCCATCATAAGGTTCTGATAGCTTTCCATCACCAACATATAGTAGCCAATTCGAAAAATCTTCAATTTCCTTTGCTTCCTCAATGCACAAATCTTTATTGAGAAGACGCATATTTCTTGTTAGCTTCAAAACTTTCCAATGTTTCCATAAATGCGAAGCATTTAACGAAGACATGACAATTTGAGTCCTTCCAGCACCTGTTATAACAGGTAGAACTTGTCGAAAATCTCCTCCGAACACAACTACTTTCCCACCGAACGGCTTATTGTCTTTATTACATATGATATCAGAAAAATTCATATCTAGAGTTTCAAAACAATGTTTACTCATCATTGGCGCTTTGTCCCAAATTATAAGCGAAGCCTCTTTAACCAAATTAGCCATATCTGATCCAGGTGTCATCGTACACATTGTAAAATTATCAGGATTCAATGGAATTCTAAATCGTGAAAGAGCAGTTCTTCCACCCTCTAATAAAAGAGTTGCAATACCACTAGAAGCAACACTAAGAACAATAGACCATTTAGACCTGAGAGTTGCTGATAGAGTCTTCCACATGAAAGTTTTACCAGTTCTCTCTGAAACCATAAACAAAGAAAACGCCACCACTTTTATTTGTAACTGATTCAATGATATGATCATATACTAATTTCTGTTCAGAAAAAATCAATTGAATCCATTCTAAATGCTTCTCTCGAAAGTAGTCACAATCATAGCTAGTTTCTTCAACAATGAATCTATTAGAAGCATCTCTACATGTATATGTTGGTTTTGGCATAGTCTTAAAGAATCTCAAACTGCTTCCATTGCATAACAACAATTCATTAATATCCATCAAAGCAAAGTTTCTTTTTTCCTCATCCGTCAGTTTTAGATCTTGTATAAAATATAATATACATAAGACATTAACTTAAACACATATGTAAAAAAACAAAACAAAACGAATTGAACTTACTTGGATTCTTCCATTCCTTTTGTTTCTGATTCTCAATATCTTCAGTTAAATATTCCCATGTTTCTTTCCCATACGACCTCAAGATGCAATAAAGAGACAGACAAAAGCATCACAGCAAACAAATTTCTTAGCATATCACCAAAACACCAAAAACTCGCTGAGATAATACTATCAATATAAGCTTCATCGTCATAAAGGATACCACGTGCATCACATGCTTCTCAACTCTTCAAAGCTTCTTGGACCTTTTACTATGTTCAAGAGTATTCTCATATAATGAGCTTCTTCTAAATTACGCGGAACATAGTTTATCCTGCCTATTGAAAATCCTCTTTTCCTTTCTTTTAACAGTTTCTTTTTTCTATCCCATGAAAATCTCGTTGGTATTTCAGCATATGTAAGAGTTATAGGTAGCGCATTTACGTTGTTTAATTCAAACCATGCAATAAACATAGACGTTTCTAAAGATTTCCTATTAAGAATCGTCTCAACTTCATCATCATCTTTGAAAAAAATAGTTGCTTCCCTGGTATATGAAAAGATAATTTTTCAACTGGTGTGGTTCGAAAGTGAATAGGAAATTTGAAAATTCTCCATGCATCTTCGGTAGCAGAGACATATCTGATAGTACAATTTAAAATGATATCAAACCATTAAACCATATAAAAACTTAATTATATAAAAAAAAGTTTGTATAATAAAGCTTAACCAAATACCTTCAATCAAAATATTCTTTCATTTCATTCCTAGGCTGAAGTTTAATATTACCATCCGAACATCTTTTTCGTGTACATGCCGAGTTATCCCCTTGTTCTACAACAACAATCACTTTTTCTGATCCTTTGTTAATGTACTTGAATAAATACTTTATCGAACCAGATTGGTTGCACCATTCAACATTAATATGAGCTCGATAACGAAGTGAAAATTCCTTATTGTATGGAACCACATATCTATTATCTAGCTTAATCCCATTCTTCTCCACAAAATCACCTATATCTCAACGTCTATAAATAGGATATCCGTCCTTATCAACCGTTGTAACATCATTATGTTTCTTTGGAAATAATTTAGAACACTTCCCATCTTCCATATATGTATGTGTTGGATTAGCTGCACCAATTGATCCATGGATAATACAATCTTTGACAACATCGTATAGATCAGGTTCTAAATCTCTGTTAGGAATTTCAGCACATATAATCTTGTCGATATCATCTCTTGTTGGAGATTTACTGTTCGGATGCATAAATAATAGGATATGAGCATGTGGAAGACCTCCTTATTGAAACTCAATAGTGTACATTGCTAAAATAAGAGAGAAGATAGGTTAAAGGTTAAATAATAATTGGAATCGTATATATCTACAACAATCATATATGTAATAAAATCTAACATGATGCTGTCTTTCCAAAGTATCCCTTTTCTATTAGATTTCTCATTAGTGAGTCTAGTTTCATCTTAAAAATCCGACATATGATATATGGCCTATCATCGCTGTATAATTTCCTTCTCTCAACATATCTAGATATTTCTTGCCACTTTGGATTACATGTAAAGGTGATAAATAAGTCTGAAAATCCAAAATACTTACATGTAGTCATGACATCATAATACTTTTGTTGCATATATCTAGGACCACCACCAAAACTTGATGGTATTAGCATTCTTGTTCTTTATTCACTCATATCACCTTCACCAGCTTCGAAATTCTCTTTTAGGGATTCATAATTTTCTGCTCTAAAAATGTTTTGGTTTAGTCTAGTATATGACAATCTGCTTGCCTCAATATTCGTGTAAGCATCTACCAAAAACTGTTGAAACAATCTTTTTGATCTTATAAGATTATGACATTCAAAACATCTCTCTTGAACTCTGAAAGCAAAAAACTGTCTTAAACTAATTGTCTTGATTTTTCTGCTAGAAGCTGCTTGAGTATATCATTTCTCTATACAAAATTGAAATCCATCTTCTCCATAAAGGAAAAGTAAAGGATATTGTAGAGCGAGAAGGAAACATGAGTTTCATTTATTCTTTTCAAAGCTCTTGATTTTTTTTCTAAAATAATATCACATTTTGGCATATCTGGAAAAAAAAATCACCTGGAATCAAAGCCGCAATTTCATCAACAGTAGGCTTACAATAAGTTCGAGCATATTTACCCTTCCTGTCACATACTATCCGCATATGAAACCTCTCATGATTATTATCGTCTCTTGATAAAAATCTATCTCTAGCTGATCAAAATATCTTCACATATGAATTAACCTCATCTAACATTTTTAATATAGCTTCGATTATATCAAGACATAGCTCACCATTCTTTGGAGCGTGCTTACTTTTTTTACTGTAATCCATAAATACAACACAAAATTCATTTTAATACACATTTATAAATTGCAGATAAATAAATACATAATTTGTATATTATATTACCTGAGAATTGTTGCACGATTAATAAAGTCATTTAGTGTATCAACAATATATAGTTGTGAAAATTTCGGGTAATCGTCATCTTCAGGAAATACGCTACCAATTCGATGATAATTTGCTTCATGCAACTGAAACATTTGTGGTCCACGTCCTTTCAATTTGGTTATGTCCCCTCTTCCACCAAGAGAAGTGAAAGCAAATATCATATTGTAAATATGTATGCGCTCACGAAATTTTCTACTCAAACTCTCATCGTTAGTTAATAACTCTTGTATAACTTTATGAGCATCCTGTAAATAAAGTAACTTAACAGTTCCTTGCAAGCAACACATAGTAAAAGTAGGTTTCTTTGCATTTCGTCTCTTATTCACCCGCTCGTCATACTAGATTATTGCTCCACCATAAGAGCATTCAAAATTTGGATCTCTATAATCTAAATATCCTGTAGAAAAAAAGAATACTAATATAATCACAAAATCAGATGTCAAAATCAGTAATTTTTTAATATAATATTTTAAAATAACCTTCATATGTGTTTCTTCCAATAGTCCTAGATGTTTTAGAACTATTGTCTCCTATTGGACTTGTAACATCTTCTCAAATAATTTTGGTCTTGTTTGTAAACAGTTCGCGTTCGTCAAACGAACCATATGACCATGTATCTTCATCATAACTACATTTCTTCCACAAATTGTCTTTAGGATTTTGTTCTCCTGAAAACACATCATGATAAAAGTGTTTTATTGTTCCAATTTTAACATGATTAAACTATAACAAATAAATATTATGTATGTATGTTAAGAGAATTACCTTGAGTATTTTAAGATAAATTATAACTTGATAGAATAGATGGTCCACTGAGGTTAATAGATTCTTGGTTGTTCTGCTTAAATACACTTTATGTTTGACCTTTAGAACAAACAAAAACTTACACGATTTTCCCTTATAAATAAAAAAAAATAAAAAACTTACACGATTTGACCATCAAATCTCTTTGTATTTAAAAATCATAAAATCATGAACTAGGTGATAAATCTAATTCAAGTATTAAACTCAAACCTAGGTCAAGAATAAATTGATTAAAATCCTATCTAACAATCATATATGTCAAATCTAGGTTTCTTTGGGAAACCACAAAAACTAACTAGTGGATTACTCAGACATGTAGCAAGAAACAATCAATAAACATGTGAAAGAAATCATTGTCAGTGATAAAAAAGAAGAAAATAACAAGAGAAATAAAATTGAAGTATAGAGTCTAGATATCGTCGCCCTCAAAAGTTAGAAACTCCAAAAGAAAAATAAAAAAGTGATCAGAAAAGTCCAAACAATGGTTTTTATGTTCTGAAACAAATTAAGAAAATTTATAATTTTCATAATCTTCTTCAGGGACCAAAAATGCAATTTATGGAAAATTCTTCAATTGGATCCAAGTAAAAGGATCGGTCGATCACATTGAAGATCGGTCGATTTCCCTGAGGATCGGTTGATCTTGATTGGTCAACCGATCAGGAATATCGCTCACAAATGTTTCTTGGAAAACGGATCGGTCGATCTTTATTCGCGCGTGTTTCCTCTGCTCGATTCTGCATCTACACTTGTCAATTTGCATCCAAAATGTTCCAATCTTCTCCAAAGTGACATAAAACTTGAAAAGACTCCAAATATATCAAAAACCAATCGAAGACGTTATAAGACGAGTGGTTAAACCTTGTTAAATAGTGTAAATTCGAGTGTTATCACTTGTAATAGTCAAACTCTCTCACTCAACTTTCTCAAACTAGATCTAGATATAGTCTTAGGACCTGTGGAGAGGGTGTTTGACGGCGAGCCTCCTCCAATCATTTGAGCCACAACCACTTGCGCCACGACCGCAGGGACTCGTCGATGACACCAGCGCCAGCAAGTCTCGTCCATTCCTTCTACCGCCAAGATCTTGAGGGTGGTGCTTGTGCTCCTTTCATCACCATCTTCACGAGAGTTGATGGAGTGTTGAGAAGCTGCTTACCACATAGCTTAACCGGCCAGTCTAGCTCCCAATGGTGTTGCATGGCGGACGACGCGATGGCGGGGAGACATAATTCAAGGTTAGCAGCGGTTGAAGCAAATCGGAGGTTTGTGGGTCTGTGACTGGCGGTGGTGGTGCGGGGAAAGCCGATAGTGACAGCCGTAGATCCTGTGTGCCGAAGATCCTTCTGTCTTTCCCAGCTAACTGGAAACCTCATTGTCCCTTCTAACGTCCGCTGTGGTTTTCTTCTCATCTTGATCCTCATCCTCTTCTCTATAGGTATCGGTCTTGTGGGTAATGGCAGCATCTCAATGTATTTGGTGTCTCGTGTGTCTCTGTCGTGCTGCAGTTTACCGACGGTTTCGCAGCCTGGCGGCAGAGGCTGATAATCTAGGGTTTCGTGAAGCCTCAGTTGCGCTTTTAGGCTTTGGAAAACCAATTTTGGATTTAGGTTGATCGGATCACATGTATTTATGTTTTGATTTTGGGTATTGAAGTTGGTTTATGGACCTACATCAGTGTGTAATATTTTTAATTATATATCCTTTAAAAAAAAAACTTGTAACCTTGTATTTATCACCTTTACATCAATGTAATGCGGTGTTAGTGTAATCCTTATAAGTAGAAAAGAAAAAATTATTGTCAGTACCATATGTAATGGTCAAATTACTAAAAAATTCATATGGTCCTTTTATTATTTTTCATACCATATTTGTCTATAGGGGTGGGTGTTCAATTTTTGGTTCGGGTTCGGTTTAGATAATTCGGATTTGGGGTTTTTCGCTTAGGGGCATATAGGATCCGTTCGGGTTATTTAAAAATTCGGTTTGGATTAGTTTTTTTCCTTTTTTTCTAGGATCCGAAATGGAACAAAAAATCCAAAATATCCGTAAAAAATCCAAATTATCCAAACAATCTAGCTAAAATCCAAGTTATTTGAATCAAAAACCCGAAATATCGGAAAAAAATCCATAAATGTCCGAGTTACTTTACTAAAAACCTTCTTTTTCTACCTATAATTCTAATTATCCAATCACAATTACATATATAGTCATATATATACGGGTTTTCGGTTATACTTTCGGGTTTTGGTTCGGTTCGGGTTCGGATTTCGTTTTTTGGGTTAAGATATATAGGAACCGTTCGGGTTATTTGGAAGAATGTTTCGGTTTTGATTTTTCGGTTCAGTTTCAGTTCGGATTTCGAATTTCAGTTTATATGCCTAGTCTTATTTGTGTATATAAGAAGACATATTTCCCCTTCGTATTTCTCTCACATTTTTTTTTAATTTAAAAACAAATCCATAAAATCAACTCATTTCTACATGTTGGTTGATGGACACATCCACTTCCATAGAAATAAATGGAAAACTATATGGAAATGGAACAATTATGTTAATAATTTTGTCCATGGCTTAGTCCATAAACATAAATTTTCATTTTAATTTGACTATTATTTATATTAGTTGAAGTTAACAAAAATATGCACAAGGGGTCAACAAAGTATGTGTTCAGAAATTAATGACAAAAATCTTTGAGTCCATCACTTATTTATTTCAGAACACATTTATGGCGACATTATTTCAATTGTATTGCGAAAAAAGACTATAATTACGATAATTCCAAATTATAAAAAATTGAAATACTTGGACGAGTAAATGGTACATTATCCACTAGAGACACATGTACACTATTGAAGACGAACCATGAAATTGTCCACCATGACATTATTGAAGACGAACCATGAAGTTGTCAACCATAATAACAAGTGGACAAGTGTCTAACTATGAATGAATCAAGACTTTTTGGTGGTTGGACTAACATATTAACAAACCATGGATAACTTTGATAATATAGAGTAAGTATTAACAATAAAACATCCAAAGCAATACTAAGACCAAAATATAAATAAATTGTTTGACATGGTTTAAATGGACGTAAAAAAGTCAAGTAGACAATCTATCTCTACTTCAATTTATTAACCATTGTTTAGTACAATAAATGTTATTAATGACCATTATGACAAGTCAAATCACATAGTTGGTTTTTCTACCAATACTACAATACCACTCATTTATGATATTTTTTATAATAAATCATGGTTTTTGCATTTTTGAAAATGTTATCCATTCATTTTGGCATAGTAGACAAAATTCCCATAGAAAAAGAGATGACACAACAGACGAATAGATTTAAAGCTGAAATGTTACATGTTCATATAATCTCACAGATCACTCACTAAAGAAACCAGTTTCTAGAAATAAAAAAACTGAAGAACAAATGAAACTATATCAAGAAACTCAAGGAAATTGCTTAATTTAAGCCACAAAACAAAATCAGTTTCTATAGTTAAGAGGTTAATATAGACTTATCAACCCAAACAGCTTGAGCTCGAGCTCGAGCTCGACCTTGCCACAACAGAGCCAACAAGAGCGACCATTGCTGGTGCGGCTAACCGATGAACAGTATTGGCCAGTAAGCTAAACCCAACGACCACTGTAACAATCCGCCCAACAGCTGAGCTAAACCATGTCCATGAAATATTCAATACAATGCTAATTGTTGGCCCCTTGTTCACACAAACTTCTTCTCTCCCTTTATCAGGATTCAAAAATTCCCTAGCATCTTTAATGACCTTCTTGATAAACTTAGCCTCTGATCTGTTACATTAGAGAGGCAAATTAGTGAGATTCTCTGACCTTTTTTCATATTGGGAAAATTTGATGTTAACCTGCTTAGCCAATATTATTATTTTTCAAAAATTCCACAAGTAAACATTACGTATCAATATAATTAATGCTTTTTTAAACAAATTGTTTTAAAATTAATTGATGTTTCCATAATTCTATGCAAAAATTTAAAGCTAGATAATATTTATCTTGTGTAGAATAATTTTTTATTGGTTAAATTCGTTCTTGTTAGAAAAAGAATTGAATAATAATTTATATGTTTTATTAAAAAGCCTGTAAATATCTTAAACATCATTTGTTAGAGGGGAATTATAACATTTTTTTGTTGGACAGAAAAATAGAGTGATAAATTAAGCGCATAAATTTGTAATATTATATTAAATTCTAAAATCGAGCTTGTTAGTTTGTGTAATGGCTTTTTTCTTACAGTAAGTTACCATTGGTCGGTCGAATGGTCAAAATTCAAATAAAAAAGCATTACCCATTTTGTGACATGATTAATGCATAAATGTTTTTTCTTTTTTTGTGCACGAATGCCGAAATGTTACAAGCACCTTTTTAATCACACCAAAAAAACAAGAAACAATAACACTCTCTAATGTATCTAATACTAAAATATTATCATTTTGAGTGACTTAATGTTTTTGGTGTACTTTCACTCTCAACAAATACCATTTTGCTCTTAAAAGGAAAAGAGAGAAAAAAAAGTGATATTGATATATTGGTTGATGTGATGTTTTTATTTTTTATCTTCAATCTTGAAAATTTAATTAGTTGATAATATATATTTAAAAAAAAAAAAAATTATACCAAAATTTATATTGTTTGTACTCTATAAACACATAATTGTTTTATTTTTTTGGACACAAAGAAAAATTCAATTCTCGACGCTTTGTGTACACGACGCTTAGTGTATAGCATCGCGATGTGTAGACGATGCTTGTGTATATCATGCTAATGATTAAATGTACACAATGATAATACAATTGTACACAATGATAATACAGTCATACACAATGATACTGCAATCTATGTACAAGGTTGTGTACAATGGACGTATAATTATTAGATGTACACAATGATGATGCAGTCTATGTACAACGTCCTGTATCATACAACATATACAATTACGTACACAATGATATGTACATGATGCTTGTGTATATCATGCTAATGATTAGATGTACACATTTAATAATTACCACGATGTACACAAGTATTGTGTACAAAACATTGTGTATGTAACATTGTGCACATGCTGCATGATACGCAAGATTGTATACACAAACATCATGTACATGACATTATACACATACTGAATAATACACGACACTGTACACAGACTAAATAATCATTGTGTACATCGAATAACTAGCTAATGTACACATAGTGTCATGTACACAGACATCATGAAACTTGTTTTTTTTCTATGTCCAAATTAAACAAAACAAGTGTCTATTTATAGAGTATAAAAATTACGAATTTTGGTATAATTTTTAGTTTTTTTGGACATATATATTATCAAGTAATTGGTTTTTAAAGATTAGAGGTGAAAAAAAAACAAGACATCTGACACATGTCAGTAGAGAGAATAGGGTAGAGTGTAATTATAGAAAAATAAAGGTATAATAGAAACAAAAAATTTATATTTCCTCACCAAAGTATACTATAATGTAATTACTTCAACAAGTACAGCAAAGTGATATTACTTTCTCCAAAATTCACCTAACTAACACATATTTACTCGTTATTTTCATATAATTTCTTGAGTAATTATTATTAATAGTGAAAATCTTTATATAAAGGTACGAGATACAANCCAAAAAAAAAAAAAAAAAAAAAAAGATTAGAGGCTTTGGTCGTTTCTGTATCTAAATGTAACATTATAATATTGTTCATTTTCATATTTGCATTTGATATATATATGTTCTTCTCGATGCAGTTTTTTCGTTTCTAAAATTTTTAAAGTATCTATATACAATCTTTGTGAAAACGACAACAATAATTTTTACACTAAAAACACGAAAATATGTTTTTTTCTAAAAAACGCAAAAAACATGGAAACCCGGGCATGGATCTATGATGACTTTTTATGTCACATGATGTGTTTTAAATATCTATAATGACATGTTATAATTGTTAGTTTTAAATTCATAACTTATGCAATTTTAAAAATATGTTGTTACTTTTTTATTCGATTTTAAATTTTCTTATGTATCTTTATCTTTATAAATATTTTTAACTAATTTTAATTTTTACTTTCAAAATAAAAAGAAATAACATATATTTTTTGAAGAAAACTAAATAATTCAATAAACTAATATTATTTATTTTGTTCTATCTACATTAAACTATCATGTTTAGACTTACAATTTGATTATAGGTTGTAAATTTGCTTTAATTTTAACCGTCTATTTTTATATCTAAATAATACATAGATAATATAAAATTAAAATCAACAAATAATTATAGTATCAAATATTTTGTACAAAATAATTATACATATAATAAAATATATTTTTCCAACCAAAAAAAAAACTTAAACGGATCCAACGGGCTGTGTATAACCCGCAGACTAATTTATAAATGAATCATAAACGAATTGTGTTCTGAATGGGTCATAACAGGCTGCCTCTAAACGGGTTGGTTATTAGACGGGCCGAACCTAAACGGACCGGGTTGGCCCGTTTTAACATCCTTATACTTAATTCAATTTCTTATATTGTCATAAACGGCAGATTCTCTTAATCTAATTCATATTCTATTGAGCGACCATATATATATTCTACAAAAACTTCTAGGAAATTGTGCAAACAAATAAACAACCAAATATATAGTTATAATATACATGCATACCTATAGTTGACAAATATATAATAATAATAACATACATACCTGTCAGGGTTCAACGTGTAGCCCACCCTGTTGGAGATATCTTTCAAAGCCATTTGCCATTTTTGTATCTCTTCACGGCTTGATTTCTTCGTCCATTTCATGAACTTATCTCCAAACTCTCCCTTCTGTTTCCTCACATCATTCGGTTTCACCTTATAGAAAATCGGAATAGCTAACATTTTCCCTTTTTCTGCTTGCTCCATGATTTTTGACAGCTCTTCTAAACACCATCTTGATTCTGCATACCTATTATAACATAAATATTATTAAAGGACCCCAATAGCTATTAGGGATCAACAGAGCCGTTCTTGAGCACAAGCAGAGCAAACATTAGTTTGCGACCCTTTTTTTAGTTAAAAAACTTTTGTTAAGAAAATAGCCCGTTTTTAAAAAAATTATACAAATTCGGCCTATTTTTTCGTTGTCGATTGCGGCCTTCGCAAATTTTTTAAATCTCAGGACCGGCCCTGGGGATCAAACATTCAACATCAAAACTCTAAAGATATATAAATTAATATATAAGAGATATGAGTCATTTTATTCATTCTCAATTGGTTTTGAATTAAAAGCTTATAATCGTAACATAGTCTGCGGTCATACCAAAATTGGTCATGCGAGTCTGCCCAAACAATATGAGATTAATAGCTAACAAAACTTATTATCGCGAGGGAGCGTATTAGAGATTTAAGATTCCACGTCAAAAACTCTAAGGACATAGACTAACATATAATGATATGAGCTAATACACTTATTGCCAAATGGTATTGAGTTGGAATCTCATAATCTTAACAATAGCATTGACTCAAATAGAATTCTGATAGCTTTTCTAGGCACAATTTTGATTAATGGTACGGTATATTTAGGGAAAAAAAAGTTTTAAGGGCTTTTTGATGGTATCTGATTTGTTTGAGGCTTATATATATAAAAAGGTTTAATGTATAACACAATTATCAATAAAAAGACCTAGATGATATTTGCCTAAAATTGTTTTCTCTCTTTTACCATATAGTTATTATATATTGTGGGAATTCAACGCATCTATATATTTAACGACAACCTCTTTACAACAACTATACAGTAAATTTGAAAAATGTATAATTTGTGAGGGTTTTGGAAAAATACCTAGTGGATAAGATGACTAGGCCGACAGTGGACTGTTCGATCCTTGTAAAGAGATGTTTCAACGGTGTGCCTTTTTGTGCGCATGTATCCATGAAGAAGTTGATGTTGTGTCTTTTCAAAGCATCTTCAAGGTGACTCACGAAGCCGTAACGTACATCTTTTCCTCGGAAGTTTATGAACAATTGAAACACAGGACGTGATAAAGTTCCCATCGAAGACAGATCGATCTTATAAGTTTTTCTCTGTTGCGCAAAAGAAATTTAGTTAGTTGATTGCAAAAGGTAAGAGAACATAGATGTTATATATGTGCTTTTTTTAACTTACATATTATCAATTTTTTTTTAATTTAATTCACCAAAAAATTATGTGCTTTTTTTATTGACCTAAGAAATTGCGAGGAAGTTATTGGAAAAGTCTTTAGGTACGCGTAAATGCATCAAAACCGCATCTGGGGAAAAAATATATTAAAAGATTGGTAAGTTTTTATTATCATCTTCTCATTTATAGATAAGAGTATAGCTCAACTTTTATTTCCTGTGATTGTAGCACAATAGTAACGATGGATGTTTCAGTTTATGATTTGGTTATCGTTCGGTTTCTTTGATTTTATAACATTAATTTTAACCCATTTGAAATGTGGTTTGGTTTCAATTCAGTTTATGTATTCTATTTTACATTTGATCTTTTTTCATTTAAAAGTTATTAGAATATATATAAATAGTGATCTATTTTTTCGTTTACTTGTTTAATATGATATGTATATACATTCTTTTTGACAGATACATATAACTATAAATGTACAAAAAATCTATTTACATTTTATTTGATTTTTTCGGTTAACCAAATGGTCTTAGTCTTGTTTTGGTTAATTTTTTTTTTTTTGTTTTTTAAGTACTCAACTAAATGTTTCTAAAAAAACTTCTGTTTAGTTTCATTTTTACTTTTTGTTGTTCGGTTCGGTTCAGTTTATCGGTTCCAACTTTTTTGCCCATCTCTACACAGTATTCCATTAATACCTTTTACAAGAGAATATTTTTCAAGTTCGAATATTTTTGTTTT
>OVBE01009566.1:0-15912 GCA_900406425.1 Iberis pinnata | reverse complement strand
TTTTCTTTGGCTTTGGCTTTTTAGGCGGCGAGGGTGGCTTTTTATTGGTCATCGGTTTCAGATCGGAGCCGGAGACCAGGGCCCGCACCGACGGAGAGGGAGGGGTAACGGCTAGAAACGGCTCTTTTCCTTCGAGAGAGAGAGAGAGAGAATACGTTTATTTTCTATATACCGTTAAGCTCCCAAAATTAGGTCTAAAAACTTATATAGTATCCTACAATGGGAATGGATTTGACCCAAAACAAATGGGTCAACCAAAATAAAAATGGGTTTTGTCTTGAAAAGTGTAAGAAAATGTTGATTTTTTTTACTCATACCGGTTTCCACAAACTGGTGCAAGAAACCGGTATGAGTCTTCAAGTAGTTGTACCGGTTTGCACAAACCGGTGCAACTACACGCGTCAGCTCTCTGGATTTTGAAGAATTAATACTAGTTTGATGCAAACCGGTGCAACTACACGCGTTAGCTCTCTTGATTTTGAAGAATTAATACTAGTTTGATGCAAACCGATGCATTAAACCGGTACAATCTTCAAAAATCTTTTTTTTTCTTCTATACCGGTTTGCTCTCCCAGTGCATGACACCGGTATGACCTTTTCACTGTCCTTTTTGCATCTTTTTGAGCTATTTTTTATCCTTTCTCATCGGTTATGATTCCAATTCAGCTCTGCACTTCTTAAACACCTGAAATATGCAATAATATGCAAAATGCGACCTATCTAGACCTAAATATAAGCTAAACAACCTAGAATGGAATCAAAATCAATGTTAAAAAGCATAAAAAGGAAAAGATATCATAGGCCTCTATGAAGAGAACGTTCGTCAAACTTTTGCTTCAAATAAGATTATTCAACTGACAAAATTGGCCTTTGGGAAAGTCACCACCACTGAATCATGATGTGAGGATATAATACCCTTAATTTTCTCCGTCAAATGCGATACTCCAACTAAATCCTCAGCTGCCATAAATTATTTGATCATGATCAGGAGGTACTTGTTTGTCATGTTTTTCTTTGATACTTCCATGATGAATCCGGAATTTGGCTTTGTAGGACATAAACTCCCTCTTGTGAACTTTCTTTAGTAGTTCGTTTATCTCAAGTCAAAGTGAGATACAATTTTACATCATGTGATCATGGTTAGAGAAAATGGGATCCTCGGTTCTTTGATGACACATTTATCTTTGCTGGCCAGTTGGCCAATCATCCCATTTTAGTTTTGATGCCTATCTAATCAACATGTGATATTGATATGTGATCCATATTGGACTTGGTAGGAGTTATCAGAGTTAACCTTCTACTTTCCTGACTATTTCCTTCTTCCACCACTTTGCTCTTGACGTGGTTTATGGTAAAACTTGTCAACCTGAATTGGACAAAATAGCTAAAGCTGAGAGAAACAGCCTCCCAATTTGTTCACCCGATCGTAGGGAATCGTCAAGAAACATCATTATGGTTTGATGTCTGGAATCCGTTGGGTAGACTTCATGATTTGGTTGGTTTCAGAGGAATCTGAGCTCTAGGCATCGCTGCATCAGCCACAGTTGCAGAAGCAAGTATCTCAGCCTAGCATTTTCGTAACCAACGCCACCCATCTTTGGCCCTATTGGTTCAAACTCTGCAGAATATCCCTCTGCCACGTCCAACTGCTCACTTTGATTACTGCGAATGGCGTCAACCTGATGGTACATTTTTAAGCAGATTTATTACATCACGTGTCTATGCGCATCTCTGTCAGTCTCAGTCACACTGTTTAGGGCTCCTTTGGTTTGGTTTTCACAAGCCACTCCAAAACATGCATTTGTTACCTGGTTGGCTTTCTGGAATCGATTGGCAACAGGAAATCAAATAGCCATGTGGAATAGCTCTGCAACGGTTTCATGTGGCCTTTGTGGTCAGGATATGGAGTCAAGATCCCATCTATTCTTCAACTGCCCATTCTTGGAGTCGATATGGCGTTCCCTTGCACAACCGCTTATGCGCATCACCTACACCTCTGATTGGGATTTACTTCAGGCAAGAATTCCCAATACCTCAGAGCAGAGCAAAGGGTTACAGCCCAAACTGCTACATCATGACGGTATTCATACCATTTAGAATGAATGAAACAAAAGGAGACATGTTCAACCAGACCGGTCATCATTAACCATTATCAAGATACTTGAAATTCTTATCAAACAAAAAATTGCTTCATTAAGAACTGGGGGTATTTTACCAATCCCTAATTTAATCGAAGCTTGGATTAGTGCAAGGACCAGCTAAAGCTATAGCTTCTATTTTTCCACTGTAAACATTTTGATCTAAAAACATTTCCTGTAATAGCTGGTGATGATACACTATCTTTTCATTAGTTGATGCTAAGACACGGAGGCTAAGATCTCAACGCACAAGAATGTAAACCAAAATCGTACATCGTATTAATTAATTTTCATAATTTCAACATGTTACAAATATTGTTCTCAATTTATAAGATTTAGATATTTTTTTAAAAATTTTTAAATTACGTTCTTAGCGGAGAAAATATAAGGGAAATTGTAATGAATATACAAAACATACCCTAATATTAACTAAATAACAACTATACCTATGAGACCACTCTCTCTCCATCTTCATTATACAATATATTTGATATAACCCCTACTAACTTAAACTATGATGCAATTTCACTAGGCTTGCTTTATCAGAAGAATAAATTTCTTTTTCAATAATCAACCCACCACTACGTCTTCTCTTTCCTGCACATTTACGGAGAGAAACCTCTACCGTCGACATAACTTCCTTCCTCTTACATTTCTCAACTGCAAGAAGTTAAATCAAATTGAATGCGACCTCCTCATTTCAAGTTTTATAAAGCTATTAATCATAGAGAATAGAAACCGAACATTTACCTCAGGGAATAATCTGCAAGATTTTTGCAAATATCAACCCAATTCACAGACCTCGCATCTAGGGGTTCTTAAGGAAGGTAAATTTTATTTACAATTATGTAAATTTCAGTTAACTGATTCTTATTGTCCGAAATTTGTTCGAGATTAACATACAGAACAAGACAGTTACTGTTCTTCTACACTAACTTGTCTTCTTTCAGACTGCTTCTTCTGAAACATTTATCGTTTGGGGATTTATTCACAGATTATCAGAGTCACTTCAATTCTTATAATGCATGCGAATTTGTAACATTCTTGTGTTTTCCTGTTAGTTGCATTTCTGCATATTCCTCTATAAACACATTTAGTTCGGTTCCATCATATTTATCGGGTATGGTGTTTAGAAATTATGCCAGTGTTATGTTCTTCCCGCAATGCGTACACATATCAGTTGTTTTTTATGTTTCCAATATATTGACTACTTGATGCAATAATCCGAGTATTAACTTCCTACGCCATTCGCATTACAAAGTCTACATGGATGAAGATATAGGCCACAAACTTCCTTCCCGCCTTTTTGAATTAAATCATGAACCTGGTGGAAGAGCCAGGGTAAATAAGTATTTCAATCTACCCGCAGTGCAGCATATAAAGCAGGCTATAGATCCACAAGATTTGGAATTCCTAATGAATTCCCAATTCAATATGATTTATCAAATGGAGAATCACGAGTTCTTCCTCGTGTTTCTACACTACTTGTTATCGAGGTAGTTAGTGACAAAGAAGGAGAAAGAGCTTTGGTGGGTTTTTGCTGGGAAACCTATAAGATATGGTATTCAAGAATTTGCTGTTGTGACTGGCTTGATTGCACTCACGAGGATGAAGAGGCTAAGAAATTACGCCTCCTGAAACTAATAAAGGGCAAGGGTAAAGCCAGTAACAGTGTTGACAGTATTTGGCTCAAGCTCTTTGACGATGATAAGAAATCCACAATTTCCTGGATACACCAAAAACTGCTAGAGGGGAATAAGTACAAGGATCGACAAAAAAGGTTGCGTCTAGCCCTTCTGCTTCTTGTTGATGGTATAGTTTGCCCAATATCGAACAACACCCAAATAACTAAAGAGAGGGTTCACCACTTGCTAGACCTGGAAGATTTTATGAAGTACCCATGGGGAAAGGAATCCTTCTATCTAATTGTATAAAGCACGAAGTCGAAAGACCCTTTCAGCTACACACAACCGACCACTTCTATACAAGGATTTGCCCATGCCATGATTCTGGTCATAGTTGCATGTTGTCCTCCAAATTTTTAGAATTCTATTCTTCAGTCCATGTTGCAAAGAGGTGAATCTATTGAAGTGATTGTTTCCTTTATAAGTCAAATGAGTCTGCACTTGAACAACAAAAAATTCAGGTCGTTGGACGCTGTTGGTGAAGTAAGTACCATTTCTTAAATAGTCAAACTACTATAATCTACTCGATACTCCACCTAACCAATCAATCTAATATGTTATGATTCTCGTAAATGATTATTACACAGGTTCCATTGATTTTATTTCTTAGTAAAGAAGCACACGATTTAGTAGCAGATATTCAACTCGATGCTGATAAACCTGATGCTGCTATTGACTACCTTGTAACGTTAATAAAAGAGGATTTCCCATTAGAAATCAATTCTTGGATTCGTGGTTTGCGTGCTATTCACGTAATGGAAGCACAAGAAAGGCAACGTCAAGCGCAGAGAGATAACAATGAGAAAGGTAGCGAAAGTGATGACGCTGATGACCGTGAGAAAGGACCGGATGACACCTCATCCCGTCCCAAACCATCTTCACATGAGAAACCAGTTGCGCCTTTTGATGAAGACTTATTTGTTCGTAAGGTTGCGACACTCGTTCAAGAGAAAAACATACCACTTTTTGAAGGCTACACCAGAAGTATCATCACCCATATCGAAGGAAGAATTAAAAGTTGTTCACTTAATTGAAAGAAGTTTATCACACTCACAAACATGGAGATGATGACCCTCTCGGAAAGAACCCTACCAATGGTAATAACTCATATTAATTACACAGTTTGTTTGTCATGCAGTGTTTATGCTGTCCAATACTAACAGACTTTTGTTTTCAGATGAAGAAGGAAATGATTCAAAGTCACCCGAACGAAGAGGAGAGAACAAATTGGTATAAGATGATGAGGCTGACGATATCATTCGTAATGTCGTTCGCGATAACCCTCCCGAGACAAGCTTCGAGGATGTTGTTGTGGAAGAAATGGATGGATCCTCTAGATGTGATAATCTAAGATCTCCAATAAGGAAAGAAAATGAAACTACAGGTGATAGTTACATTCAAGAAACAACTCAAACAATCACCCTTTCCTAAATGGTTTAAAAGGTATGTGTATTCTTTATAATTCTTTCAGCAGGTTCTCATACTCACTACCCTGCCAATGTCACAACAAAACTGCAAGACATACAAGCTCCCTCTTTCTCTCTGCATTTATCGCAAGGAGATGCTGCCCAAAATCGACAGACTAATGTCCCAGGTTTCCGTCTAACATATCCTGAAATTGACTGATAGTCATACTACTCAGTAAATTTCCGTAGTTTGTATACTGAAACTACCTAATTAATAGCGTATTTATCTCCCCGGTATGCAGGCCAAAGTCTGCCTGCTCAACCTGATCATGGAACACAGTGCAAAGAGAAGTTCACCCTCAATCATTCCCACTGAATACTACAGGAAGCCAACGTCATGAAGGGATGGCGACGGTTCTTCCATCTTTGGTTCAGAAAACTAATGAAACCACAACCAACCCTCCAATTCCAGGTAATATTAAAACAAAAACTGTAGGGGGATTTATAGTTGAAGCATCACTTAAGGTAATCTTCCATTTCTACTAACATCGTGATTACTAGCTTCCCTATTTCTTCAGTTTTGTTCAAACTCATACCTCTTAAGTTTGTCCGCTCTCGTATGTTGAAAGCACATTTGAGACGGATATTTATATGGGTTTCTCAAACAACTTATATTTAATGTCTTCTGTTGCCGCCTCGAAGGTATTTTGGTGTTCGGTCCATTTTTATTACTGAATGGATCCGGACATCACTAACTACCAATATTATCATCTACGTTTAACCTTTTGCCTTAAATTAGTTAACTGTATATTCCTAACTATATATTAGCTATTTTATTCCTGCTTTTTCTTAGACAAAGAAAGTTCTCCAATCTTTGAGAGGTGATGCAGAAGACGAACATGAAACTTTTTCTAACGTTCGCCAGAAGGTCCGGAGAAGAACGGAGGATGTCGAAATAAAAACCAAAGCTAAGGATTATTTAGATTCTCATTCTGCAAAGAGGAGTAAGGCTGATGAAAAAAATAAAAAAAAGAAGGTAAAGAAGTAGTTAGAAGAAGTTTTAGAATTAGTCAAAACCTTGCCGCTAAGTTGAACTCGGTAAAGATTGAGAAATTGCAACCATGTCTGCCCAAAAAAACTGTCATCTCGCAAATAGTCAAGGATGAGGATCTGTGGGAGGTTAATTTCTCCCCTCTCAGTATCAAGTTTAGAGCATACACTGCATACAACACTGCATACACCAATATACTAACTACTCGGTAGTTAGTATATTGGTCTTCTAACTACTTACTTGTTCTCTCCTATATAGGTGATGGATGTAGTTCTCCTTTACGTCCATCATAGGAGAGACAAGATACAAAATTGCAGGTATAGTTTTATGCATATGAGTTGGTTGCAAGAGATGTAGCGTCTATGGGGATCTTTCCAACGAACTGTTGACAAAGACAAGTTCTGGTTCTCGGTTGCTTCAACTCTGCCAATCTCAAAGCGTCCGAAGTGGTTCTCATCCGTTGAAATTATATATTGTGATATCCCCATCCAAAGCAAACACTGGCATGCTCTTGCAAATGACCTCAACCAAAGGTCAACCGAAGTTCTAGATTGTAATCATACAAAGCTCTCCAAAGAAGAGGTCGAGCACGAGCTGCAATTTATGTCAACACTATTGCCAGTTTACATAAAATGGCAACGGATGATTGCTGAAGTTGGAGCAATTGGTTTGGAGCCGTTTCAGATTGACAGAAACGAATTAGAAGTCATGGTCGAAGACACAAGTTCGTTCTTTACTAACGCTCATACGTTTACCTTTTATTACAATTGTACAGATGCACCATGTAATTGTTCTTCTTTTTCAGCTCTTTCTGGTGTAGCAGCTCTCGTCCTCATGGGAAAAAAATTCCCTTGACCACATAAACGAATCGTCATTGTTATGAAAGCAATATCTCAAAGTGGCTGCAATGAACTATGGGATGGAATGTTTCCATGTGCTTGTTAAGGACCCTCCTCAACTAATCCTATGATTTAACTTAATATGAAGAACTCAAAACTGAACAACTTCTTTATTTAGTCCTCTCTCAAAACATACTCTTCCTGAATTTGATTGTTTCAAACATGTTCTAAGGTTATTTCATTTTATGTGTCAATTACTTTGGTTACGCCTACTTCGCTTAACAATACAAACTAAAATATTTGACAACATAGATTACAAAGGGCATCTGGCTTACAATATTCTAACTACTAGGCTTTTAAATACCGTTAATACATCGAAGCTGGTTGGTTTTGACTTCCTTACAAAAAACAGTTATTAAACATGATATACCAATTACTGAAATCGGTATACAAACCACTTCAACAGCTGAACTTATTCTTATACATACACCCCATGAGAACCTTCAACAGCTACGCCCTTTTGTTAGAATACCCCCAAAAAATTTCTCCACCTCTTCTAGACATTAATCCAGTACACCAAAAAACTACCTTCACCACTACGCGATACAACTAAACCCCCTCAATTGGATTACGACATCTTGCCTTATTATGTCCTTTTCCATGGCGACGACTGCACTTCCTCTTTCCAACGCCCTGCCAATAGTAAATAAACCATCACTTATAATTAACCCTATTCATCATCCACTAAAATTTCAGCACTAGGTTATAACTTACCTTGTACTCCCCCGAGATAAAATCCTTAGTTTCTTTGGCCGACTAGAAGGCCTTCTAAACTTTGGCGGAATTAACTTCTTACCCGTATTGAACGACGCACTTGTTAGTGCATTGCCTCCAGCAGAAGGTATTGGATATATGTTCTCAGCATATGTCCCAGCCCAAGCATTATTGTAATACTCACTACTCACCACTGGTTCAGTGGGAATATTTACACTCGATACAACTACGAGTGCATGCGAGCATGGAATTTCAATCAATTGAAACTCTCTGCAACTACAAGATCCGTCCTCGAAATTAACAAGGTAGGTTCAACCTTTTTGGGTTGTAACCTCGTACTGTGTTGGACAAATATATTTGACAACCATTTTCATTGCCTCGTCGTAGTTGCATTTAACCCTCTTTTGTACTTGTGGCGATAGACAACAATCACCTTCTGTTTTCTTTGCTACTTCACGCCTAATAGAAAACCATGTCACGCCTAATGTATTCAAGCATTTTCACCAATGTGTACTCTCTTGTTTCCTTCAAGACATTGCTCCACCACTCGGCAATGTTTGAATCTATTATGTTATACCGTCTCCTTTGAAAATGAGAACGTGTCCAATGAGGAAAACCTGTACAAATCCACCGTAGCCAAGATTACTACTACTATTTTATTAATTAATTGCTCATATAACTTACTGATATCGAGTAGGTACGCAGCGCAAAGAGGGTTGGTATTATGTATTTCCAAGAATTTGAGGTTGAAATCATTGACTGTGTATGACCTCGCAGCTTGCATCATTAGATAACCAAGATTTTTAGGCTCAAAGTTGGTCTTCATATTGCGGTACAAATGAACAACGCAGCAGGCATGCCTCGCCCTTGAGTACACCTACAACATTAGAAAACAATAGTTCAGTTCAGTAAACTGTATATCGGACCTTGCATATTAGCTAAACTTCTATGTGTTTTTTTGTTACAACACCTTTTTAAGCCCAACGTATATGCTTGCATGCTTGTCTGATATAATAACCAAATCAGAGGAATCACATACAAAGGTTTACAATCTGTTAAAAAACCATTCCCAAAAATCATCATTCTCACTATCAACGATGCCATACACCAAAGGGAACACTTGAAAATTAGTATCCTGACCAACTGCGGTCAGCAACGTACCACCATACCTAGCCTTTAAAGAAGTTACATCTATGATAACCACCTTCCTAAGATAAGCAAAACCCTTCACAGAAGCACCTAGGGCAATGAAATTGTACTTGAAACGCGTTGTGCCATCACTTTCTGTTATATATTCCATGTAACATCTGCTACCATCATTCATATGCTCTAACAACGCCATGTAATTCGGCATAATAGCATAGCTTCCAACAACTGCGCCTAGTGACCTGTCCATCGCAAATTGTCGAGCCCTCCAAGCTTTCCAGTATGAAACATTGACATGGAATTCATCTAGCATAATTTTTCTCAATCCATAAGGATTATGACCATTCTTTATGCATAAGTAATACTTGACAAGAAATTCGGTGATCACTTGGGTTGTTGCCAATTTATGATAGTTTCTCCGCTCGTTTATTGTACAACAATGCTCCAATGTCGCTGATATGATTTGAAAATTGTCAGAGCTGTCCACTCTCACAATGTAGATGCGCCATGGACATACAAACGAGGTGCATTTGAGGACCATGCAATCGGGTGAAGACCGTGCTGTTTTAAAGTTACACTTTCGGTTGATAGCATTGATTTCAATTTTAATCTTGCAATCGACTTTGTGTTTAAACACACGATCAACAAATATTTTTTCTCCCTCGTAGTTGAGGTCAAACAAAGCTCCATCTACGCCTGCACATTTGAAATACCGGTTTTTCAAACTCTTACCAACAATATGAATCGTCAAATAACCTGTCTACCTTATCCGATATACAAAATATCATAAAAGTAAAGATGTACCTTCTGTGTAAATATCGTTGAAAACCGGGGGTGCATCCCGACTAAACAGTGCTAGATCGTTTATGTTAGGAAAAAACATGTTCTCATCTTCCTCATCGTTTGTGACCCATCAAGGAATGACCTGACTGAAACGGTCCACATAATTGTCCTCGCTTATTGTACCGCTTGAGTCAGATGAGGTTTGAAAGATTCTTCTCACTACATAGTGGTTTCCTCTCTCACTAATAATTGCAGTTTGGGGAACATCTTTGCCTCTTCCCACCATCTCTTCTTGAACATGTAAACTTCTTATGTCCAGAATCGGCGGATCCAGATCTGCATTTACATCGTGTTGATGAGCAACACCCTTCCCTTTATAATCTAAACGATTTTGTAATATCGCTCCACATTCTCTACTCAGCGGAGTAGTCAAACTATCATCTAGGGTACTTGGTACATCTACTAATCATATAAGTTCACAAACATCTTCATCTGATTCGTTCAGACTGGTTGCATCCTCGTTAGAGGTCATTTCTTTTGAAGTGTCATCTGCCCCTTCNGATGCTTCCATCGAAAATTCCCGAAAGTAATAGCTATTTGTCTCGTTATACGTTTCATCGCTAGTTGTGTCATCCTCGTTTGCAGACCTTTCATAGTTTGGTGTTTTCTCCCATAAATAATAACTCGGCCCCGCGTTACCAGTTAACTCGGGTTTTATTGTCACAAACAGATCCACTTCCTGTATGTGCCTACGCATTTGCACAAACACCCTCACATCATGCTCCCCTTGATATATTGTGAATCTACTTGACTGTCTTCCCCTACCAACATCCATTGAGGATACTCATACGACATAATCATATTTATAAACGAGCCTCGGAAATCAATAGTCGTGGCAACCAGATTAACAAGTTCTGAATATGACATGCCAAGGTAAATTCGTATTTGCTTTATCTCCTCACTCAGTTTCCGTATGAACGACCATTTCCCACTTGGCAATTTCATCTAGTTTCCCACTAAAACTCTCACTAAGTCTTGATTGCTCAATTGCAAATCATCAAAACAAATAGAACAATTTGTATATTGTCATTAATATATAACTGTTAAACATAAGCTTGTTGTTTACTTTTTGGGGTTTTTTTGGGTTTATTGTTGGGTATTAGGGTTTATATTTTACTCTGGTTGGGGTTAGTTAAACATTTTTTGGGTATATTTTTGTGTATGATCTCGCCTATTAGGGTGTATCTTTCCCCCTACTTGCGGATTACTATTATCTTTATGGGGTTTATTCACCGGTTTAGGGTATATGTTTAAGGTTTAGGGTTTCGTTTAACCATTAATTGTTTATATTTCCCCAGAAATTTTACAAGTAGTTAGTATATCATTACGAATATGTTGTTTATCATAAGTATGGTAGGGTCTCCAACAGCGGACCCTAATGTTCAATTTTTCCACCTAGGGTCTCATTTTCCTTTTCTTACAGATTTAAATCTAGTTAGGTATTGGGTCCTTCTTGGCGTTTCCACTGTTGTTTCTGATTTATTAAAAAAATGTTTCTTTTTATAAGTTTGTATTCATTTGTTAAAGCCCCCCACCCTAATTGCAAAGATAACACTATTCATGTTCTTCTCGGGTTGTGTTTTCACGGAATCTAAAGGTTTATATAACAGATTTTCGGAAGAAAAGAATGAACTATTTGTAAACCGCATCATTTTCAAAAAAATTCGTCTGTAGTTAGGCAGTGAGTAAATATATCATCATGAAACAACTTACAACCGATAGTCTTCTTACCATGTCAACTGACGCCGCGTTTAGTATATCGTCCATTGGAGTCGATTTTTTTTTGTTTGTACCAACTAATACCTAGATTACTATGACTAATATAGAAATCCAGGTCTGAGCTATGTTGTTTTATTTTTTTGGGGGGGGGAAATTTCAAAATCTTTATTTCTTTTGTTACGATACGGTTTAGACGGATGGAGAAGACATCGTTGATTTGATTGCACCAACTGACATCCGAAACAGAGCCAGCTGGAAGCTACCCTTCTTCTTCGTAGCGCGTGTAGCTCACACAGGGGTTGTGTGGAGATATCAGCCGCATATTGTTACCAACAATCCAGTTATAAACAGAAATGTACATTGAGCTAATTTACTGAAACATATTGTCATTCCGCAAATTAACCCAAAATGTAAATGCATTTTTATAATACGTTTGTGAGATGTAATTTATTTATATCAAGACATAAAATCAACAAATAAAATGAGATGGAATATATGCTTTTCTCAAAAATATAAAATATGATCAATAGTTTCTCTTTAATATCTCTTCATATATCCAAATTAAGTTTAATCCATAAACTAGTTGATACCCAATTTTATTTTTGAAAATATATTTCTAGATAGAATATAAATTTTTTATAATATATATATAGTTATAAAATAACATAAATTAGTCAAAAATATATAGTAAATATTGAAAATATTTATTCCAATAATGTTATTTTAGAAAAATATGATATTCAATATAATAATTTTTAATAATATGATTAAATATGAAAAATGAAAGGTGTTCATAAAATTTTGAATTAAATATATATATTTTTTAATATATAACAGAGATGTTCAATACGGTAACCAAATCAAACAAAATTGTGTAATATGGTATGATTTTGGATAAACCATATTAATCGTTTGGATAAACATTTATACTACAAGAAAACATGCAGTTTGCCACTACATCTATAGTCACAAAACAATTGCTAAATGAAAATTAAAGACTGATTTGCAACTATGTCAATTAGTCGCTAAATGATGTAGTCGCAAATCAGTCGCTAATTTGCAACCTTATTGCCACTACACTGTTAGTTAAATTTAGCGACTGATTAGCCACTGTTTTCGTAAAAAAATGTAGTTTCCAATCAGTTCCTAAATTTTACCACTACTTTGGTACTGATTGTTTGGTACCGATTTGAGACCGTTTTAAAATAGTCACAAAACAGTTGCTAATATCTAGAGACTAATAAGAGATTGCCCTTTCACCGTAGTCACAAAACAATTGCTATTTATTTTGCAACTAATAAGCGACTGCGTTTTATACACAGTCTCAAAACAGTCTCTAAAATTTAGCAATTGATTTTCATCTGATTTAGGTTATGGTAGCAAAATAGTCACTAATTTATTTGCAACTACTTTGTTACTGTATTGTTATTTATGTATATTCCAATTAAATAATTGAAATTGGTTTTAAAATTTATATGAAACTAAAATTTTTAAAATACTAAAAAAGTTGATTAACAAACTTAAAGTCATACACACTGTTTTAAAATACTAATGAAAAAACTAAATTGACGAATCGGATGTCGAACTCCGGTTTCTTTCCAAATACTCAGAAAAATTTGGATTTTGCGCCTTCAAAAAGCCAACAACCATTTCCAAGTCGCTAATCTTTCCATCACGCTGAGCAGCTTCAGCATCACGACGAGCCAATTATGCTCGAAACATCTTATCCCGTCGAGCATTCTCAGCGATTGCTCCTCAATCAGTTGTTGTGTCACCACCAACTGTTCTTGCAATGATACATATGCACTTGAACTCGCATCACTACGCCTCTTGCATCCTCCTTTCCTGTAAATCCGCGATAGACTACCAATTGCATATACGTTTCCTCTCTCGTCGGTTTGGGAGGACTACGAAAAATAACAATGCNAAATTAAACAAGAAAGAAAAAAAAATCAAATGATAAGTTAGATATAATATAAACTTTAATACATGAATGAATAACTCGTTGAGTTGTTCCAGTGTAGGTGGTTGATGTTGAAAAGTGCCATCGGAAACCTCCTCTTGAGTTTCAACTAGTATTGCATCCAAATTCTTCTGGTACGCTTTCACATATGTTTTTACTTCAAATCCACATATGTACCGTCTTCTTGCATATGTGTCTTCATGAAAACTTCTCTAAACGTCACCGGTCTTCCGACCTCAAGTTTCTAATAAATAAAAATTTATTATTCACTATTCTTTAAAGGTTTAAAAAGATTTAAATTACCATCTCTTGTTGAATTTACAAGTATGATTTTTGACCCGCCACATGAACCCGACTTCCAAGTCCATCAGGGTCTGACAGTCGAGTGTTTAATGCAGTACTACTCTTCTCTTTTGCATCTTATGTTTCCCGATATGCGCACATTATTGTCCATCGACCTTCTAAAATCCATGGAGGTCGTTTTTTATGTCTCTCCGACCTTGCTTTACTGACCATTCATTTAAGACGTCGTTGACATACCCCTTCGAATCCATGTCGAACTTGTAATGTCAAAATTGGATCCCAATTATACTCATGCTACAAAAAATAACAAAATTAATCAGAACCAATCAAATAACATTGGAAATTTCACAATACATATATACCACAAAATCGATGAAATATCGATCTTCAATGTCTCGATCAACAACAGTCCAATTGTAGTAAGGACAGTCAAAATTTCTTTTCAAGATTATTGATATCTTTCGAGTCAAAACTCCTTTGTCATGGTAAAACCTACAACCAAAAATCAATTACCAATTAAAAATTCTCATACTAACCAAAAACCTACCGACTAAAACTCTATTTAAATAATTTTGGTTAGTATTCTCAATTCATTATAACAAACTTATAACACATATATAAATATATATAGTGATGATTTCAAAAATGATAAATTCTTAATTTTTAGACATCAACAATAGAAAAATTAGTGACTTGTAACAAAATTTATCTATTAAGATATAAGTTATGCAAAATGTTTAGAATTTTTAAATGTATAAATTGAAAATGAAATATAAAACATTGAATGTATAAATTTTGTTATGAAACTAACATATGTTTGACAACTATTGTATTATAAATATTGATAATTTACAAATAAGACATGTTTTAGCTCAACAAAATCACATTTAGTCACAAATCAGTTGCAAATTTAGAGACTGATTTCCTACTAAAAGGTTTTTTTAACTTCAGTCGCCAAATAGTCTCTAATATAGAGACTATTTAGGGACTACATGGCTCAATTACAAAACAGTCACAAATTTAGCTACTATTTAACGTCTCCGTATTTTGGCCTCTTATTGCCAACTGATTTGCGACTGAGTTCTTGCAGTTGCAAATTAGTTACAAAACAGGCGCAAATCAGTTACAAAATTTAGCAACTGGGTACACAGTCGCTAAAATCAGCTACTAAATGACTTTTTTCTTGTAGTTAAAACCATGTATATGGATATGGTACATATATTAACCAAGAAAACTGATTAAATGAAAAACCAATGACTTTGATTCTATTTAAATAATTTAATATATATTATATAATTATATAATCTATATAAATTTACAATTTACAAAAGTACAAAAAACCCAGCATCCATTATAAGAAAAAACAAATTTCTTAGTAATTTAATATTTAAATAATGTAATATTTATCATGTACTTAATAATCTACACATATATTTAAAATTTAATATTAAAAATAGGTGTCCACTATAGGGAAATTTTTTTCTTAGTAATCTAAATATTAATGCATTAGTTTGTAATATAGTAAATAAATCAAATTAACGATTTTTTATTTAAATGGACACAGTTTTATTTACATTTTGATTAGGCAAAAAGTAATAGTGATTGACATTAGTATGAAGAAGTCAAATAGTTTATGTGTTTTTTTGCTATTAGTATTATAAGTTTTGATTTTATTTATTTATTACTTTATAGCTACTCTCGACTCTTATGAAACTATTATAATTCTTTTTTATTTATTTTATTGTAGTGAATAATGAATTTGTCACATATATTACATAATAGTAAATGCAAACATGATTTACTAGTCAATAAAATTTTTCACATTGTTACTAAAATTTTAAATGTACATATACAAAATAAAATTCATATGGTTTTTGGTAAAAACCGAAAACCAAAGGTATCCAAACCGTACCGAACCAAAGTAGATATGGTTTGAATATGGTAGATATTTATAATAAACCAAAAAACCATAAAAATTGAACCGAAACTTAACAGATATCCAGATATAAAAATACTAAATTAGTTAGTGATAACAAATATATATA
>OVBE01009565.1:0-15912 GCA_900406425.1 Iberis pinnata | reverse complement strand
ACAATAATTAAAATAAAACTTGAAATTATTATTTAAAAGTATAAATAAATATAGGGAGGACAAGGATCAAGTGGCCTAATGGGTGTGTCACTGCTGTTGCTTTGTTACTAGATCATAGTTCAAACCTGACCACTTGCATAGCGAGTGCATTTTCTCCTATTTATGAAATCTGGACTACTGGGCCGGCCAGCTGAGTATACAATACTCTAAGTATTGATTAAATATTTCATTAAGGTTAAAAACGAGAAAATGAATCCGCGTCTCTTTGATTAGTTGGGTCGGAATTCTTTTACCCGGTTAGTCAATCAACTGAAGATGGAATTGTTCGATCGTTAAGCTATTCCGTTCGATCATTAGCTTCACATCACGATCAAAATGCTGGATAAATTAAGAAGGTAAGGGGTGCATGACTATGCTAGATCTAAGGCATATTCTCACCCATATCGACGATAAGCTTGAGCCTAACAAGTTGATGAGTGGATCAAGGAAGTGTACGTTGGATCCAATATAAAATCTGGTATGATGATTTCATAGCCAAGTGAGATCTACTAATCTTATAGCTACTTTTGTCTAAAATTTAAATATGGTTGCTAAATACTTATTAATATTTCTTTGCCTTCTGTTCATGTAACGTCTGAACATAGATGGAAGCTGAGAAAACAAACAAAATCTACTTTAGGATATAATGAGCAAAAGGCGAAAGCAACAAGAATCAAAGAATCCAATGAACTCATCAAACAAGCAGACGCGAAACAGAGGCCATTAGTGTAGAATCTAGGAAGGACTAATATCCAAACAAGGCCAAGTTCTCAAAAGCCATGTCTTGATGCTTTGGTCCTTCTTTTGGTTCCTAGAAGAGTAATAGTTAAATTCACATCGTTTTATGAACCATGATAGTTTTATGCAAATTGAAATGTAATTCAAATAGATTTAGTAGGGTTTATACTTTGGTTTAGTCGTTTAGATTGATTATTTACAGACTTTGTTTAGAGGTGGCATTGTATCACATGTTTTACACCAACACTATATCAATGCATAAATTGCATATTACACCAACACATGTTATTGAAAACAATTTAAGTAGTGGATTTCTGGTGATTTGATGGTATTTCAATAGATCTTCTTAGTTAAAAATACAAAATCTTAAATCTCATAGTTTTAGATGGGATTAAATCTCATGGTTTTAGATCGGATTGTAGAGAATATCAAGACAAATCACATGGATTTTATAATTCACCTAAAATCACCTAAAAACTCACTAAAACTCAAATAATTTCAAATCATATAAAATGTTTGTTTGAATACACACCCCTAAGTTCACAGTGATGTCGGCTAGAGGATATTGAAGCTTCTCGGTGGTGGTTCCGGCCAGAGCGGCTGCGGCGAAGAAACACGGAAGTCGGTGATGCATGGAGGTGGAAGACCTCAAGGGGAAGCTCGTGATGTCTCTGCTAACGGAGAGCGAGGCGTTTGAATCTGTGCGGTGGTTTGGGAGCAGTCGACGCATAGATTCACCGCTAAACCAAGTCCGGAGACGGAGCATCGAGTTCCTAGCTTCACCGGAAACCTAGCCTTCTCCATCCGTTCTCGCAGTGGATCTAATAACCAGTCTCTTCCTCCCATCCAAAAGTCGGCAACATAGTGGGTGGCGGTGCAACATCATTTTGGTATAGTCGTCGGGTCACCGGAAGTGAGACCCGGTGAGTTCACAGCAGAGTTGGCGGTTGGTGAAGCACGAAGGGTTTTCCTTTGTTCCCCTAGGGTTTCTTTTGGCTGGGCTTGGGCCCGGGCCCATCTTAGTATTTTGAAAGCCCAACCGAACTTAGTATCTTTGGCTTTTGGGCTTAGTGATGTATTCAGGTTATATTTGAGTTTAATAAATACAAATTCTATATATAAAAACATATATTATTAATACATATAAATACAATATTTATAAATTATAAAATAATATAGAAATATGAAAAATGGTCAAAAAATCCTTAATTTTTCAATCTAGGCCAAAAAATCCCCAACTTTCAAATGAGCCAAATAAATCACATATTTACAGACAAAAGCCAATTAACCACATATTTTGTAGAAAAAGCCAAATGAACCTCAAATTTTCGTTGATCAAGCCATTTTAGCCTCATAAAAAGTCAACTTTGTAAATTCCGTTAACGTTGACTTTTTGAGCCTAAAATGGCTTGGTCAACAAAAATTTAGGATTTATTTGGCTTTCGTCTGTAAAATACGTTATTTATTTGGCTCATTTGAAAATTGAGGATTATTTTTTGCCTAAATTGGAAAGTTGAGGATTTTTTTGGAAATTTTCTCCCTTTTAAAACTAAACGGTGATTTATTTGGCTCATTTGATGAAAGTTGAAAGTGTTTTTGGTCTAAATATGAACATTGAAGATTTTTTTTTAAAAAAATTAAACATGAAAACGTAAAATTAGAATAGTATATAAAAATAAATAGAGAAGCTTTTAGTGATCAAATTCACAATTTATTCAAACTAAATTATATTTTTATTTTTATTTTATTATGAAAACTAAAAAATATTTAGACGTGTATATATATCAATGGTCAATAAAACGTTAGAAGCTAAGTGGATGGTGTTCTGGTTCTGTTCTAAATACCCAATAGATCATGAGTTTAAGAACAATGGGTATCAGTTCGGTTCCGGTTCTTACCCAGAAACCGATGGATATACCCAAAAAACCGAATTTTTTTTATATTTCGGGTATTTATATTTTTTTGGTTATTTTTTTAACTATGGGTATATATATATATTTTCGGCACCGAACCAGGTACAAAATAACGAAAATATAAATTAAAATAGAAGAAAGAGTTGGTGAGTTAGAAAATAGATAGTTGCATATTGTATAAAAGAAGTTCTCGCTTTGCGGGATCCGTATACAAACTAACCCAAAACTTTAACATTATAAGTCAACTAAAATGTTGTTAGGAAAAATAATATTAAAAATTGCATACATAACTTTCACTTGTATCTGTATATATATTAGTTGCAGGCTTTGTGTGGAGGCTTAGTGCTATGCACAATGGCCTTGCAAAGGGCTCAGATATTTTACCATAAATAAATGTGTTTTCACTTTATAAAACACTACAAAAATAAATACTTATAATGTGCAAAAAATGTCATGATCAAGTTATTAAAAATCTATTTTTTTATTTTTTTATTTAGGTTTGATTCTTTATAGTTATAATTTTTTCGCACCATATGAATTAGTTATAGATCATATCTTATTTATCTAAATATAAAAACAAACAAATTATTATGGTGTAATACTACAAAAAAGAAAAATAAAATATATAGTAATATATTATATTTGTCCTCAATCGAATCAATAAAGTCCTAAAAAAAATCCGATTTATAATAAAAATTTGGTGGGAAAAAAATGCATAAATGGATTTTAACCATTTTCCATGGCAATATATGTTAATTAGTTATTGAGAATGTCATAGATAAATTGTTTTGACCACAGAGAAAAATGATGTATGCTTTGTGTTCATGGTAATATGTGTTAACATAATATAGGTTGATTACTATTGTTGATAACATTTTCTCATAAATCAACATTTGGTGATATATAATATAGAGTAATTCCTTAAAATACCATAAAAAAAAGTTAAAATTCCAAAAATACCACACACTCCCAAAAGTTCTATAAATACCACACACTCCCAAATGTTCCAAAAATACCACAAAAATAAAAATGAAATTTTAAGGGTCTAAAATTTAAAATTTTGGGTTTGAGTTCACTAAATAGAGCTTAAGGCTTATTTTTGAAGGGGTAGGGTTTGATTTTGAGATTTTAGGATTCAAATTATAAATTTTAAAGCTATCTTAAATTTGTGGTATTTTTGGAACAAAAACCTTTGTATGGTATTTTTGGAAAAAATTATGGTAATTTTGGAACTTTTGGGAGTATGTGGTATTTTTGGAATAATCCTAATTTTTGTGCTATTTTTGAGAATTGCCCCATATATATATATATATAATTAATGATATGAAGTTTATTTCTTAGATTATATTGGATGCTTAAGTGATGTTAGACATATGTTTTACCTAAAACACAATGATAACCATCCTATCTACTATATAAAAAAGTATATTAAATTATTTATTGTGGTCCATTCCTTTTATTGATCTCCCTGGATTTGCGATAATTTTAAGCTTTAAGAATATGCCTAAGATATTATAATAGCTTAAAAAGTTTGCTAAGCTTTAAGAAACTATGAAAACTTTTGAAAAAGTTAAAACATTGTTTAAACCTTTTGAATATTCAAGAAAAACATTATATTTCCTCGAGCGAAGTAATTTATATATATTAAACTATTATTCTAGACTTATAGTGATGAAAGACCAGCATTATTGTCAAACTGACATAAGTCTAGATAAATAAAATTTTCTTGAATATCCAAATACATATATCAATAATATTCATAGACTTATCCATATTAATAATATCAAATCCATTTCTTATAAGCTTCATTTTTTATTGAAAAGAGACATGGTCAAAATTTAATAAATTTTTTGGTTATATGAGTAAAAATTTCCAAAGAAATCTATGTCAACGAATTGAACATAGTGACCAACATGTTAATAATTCCCATCGAATTAACCAAATTATTTATTAATTTCATTGTTACATGAGACCCACAAACATATATGGGTCCCATTTTTTGTTCTTAAAATTCTCTAAAAAAATACAAAATCCTTTTGAAACTTCTTCCAAAATATACCAACAAAAAGCTTAACAAAAATAAAGAGAGAAGAAGCAGAAGACAAAACAACATTAACTTGTCTCTCTATTCCATCAATTCTCTTCACAAAGTTCTTCAAGAATCTCTTCAGGTACTGTCTTAAATCTTTTCTCTTAGATGAATCAAGATAATAACATTATAGACTATCATCTTCATCTAAATTTTGTATCTTTTATTTTTCTCCTTGAATCACTGAAAGAAAAAAACTAAAATCATATGAACACAAAAGTATATCTTTTTTCTCATATAAATTTTATCAAGAACTTTTGGGGAATACAAAACCATTGTGGTCTAGAGATTAAAGTGACAAAAACAAAAATTTATTCAAAACTTTGGCCATAACAGTGGCGGTTTAAACACAAATATATATCTAAAGAATTCATCATGAATAATAATAGCTACAAAATAATATATAAACAAAATATTGTGTGAAAAAATTGCCGATGAATCATATATCTTAGAAATTGTGGAAAATCTCCATATATGTGAACGTTTCATAGGTTAAATTGATCCAAATCTATTTTTAAAATTAAATTATTGTTTTTTCCACATTAATATTATGTTATGTTCATCAAACATAAATTTGATCCATTCTTTAACAAGAAAATATATATATATATATATATATATAAATCTTCCTTTGAAGTTGTTTAATTTTTTGAATTGATTTATAACTTCAGGTTTGTGTAAGATGTCTGAACGAATTTAGATTATTACTCTGAGGTTACTAAGATGCTATGGTATGTGATTGAGCTTTAATGTTATGGGTTCATTTGCTGGAAAATGTGAAATTGTTGAAGAGAAAGAAGATCGTCAAAACTCAATTGTTTACTCCACAAGATCAACAACAACAACAATTCATCATTCTGGATCGAGTCTTGTGGACGAAAAGGATCTAGAACGACCAGTACTTAAACTTGGATACAGAGGTTCACTAGAAGATGACATTAACCAATTATTCGAATCAATAAGTATTCGAACATCTGGTATGATTCCTTCTTATCAAGTTGGTGCAACTAGTACTAGTAGTAGCAATATTAGAAAGAAAGTTCCTGCGAATTCGGGTGGAAATCGATCACCGAGTAAACGAAATGCTGCTGATCAACCGGCTAATTTGAAACAAGCTTTAAGAGATTTAAGTGTTTCTAAAGCAACTGAATCTGCAGCTAGTAAAAGGACTCATAAGATTAATAGTAGTGGAGGATGTTCAAATTCGGTTTACGGTTCGGTTTTGGTTGAGCCTGGAAGTGAAGAAGGGAAAGCGGTTCTTGTCGAATTACTCGATGAGGCGCAAAGTAATTCGAATTCGAAAGAGAGTATTTCGCAACAACTTCGTCTTCTTAAGATACATTCTTCAAGTACAAACTCTCAAGTTTCATCTAATAAAAGGTATTGTGATGAGATTTTGTTAAAGAAAGATAAGAATTGGTCTCTTGATGATGCGGAATTGAGTATGGCGAAGAGGAGTTTCGGCTCCTCTTCACCTAGTTTTGGGAATAACAAAACAGTTGTTGGATTGAAATCCGTTAGAAAAGTGAGGTTGTTGTATGCTAATACACCGAGTTCGACCATAGTCAATGGAAAAAGAGTTGCTAAGTTAACCCGAACCATTCCCCGTGGTGGGGGAACTGGGGTTAAACCTGCGGTGCGGAACAAATGTTTGACGAAAAAGAAGGTTAGTAGTGATGTTTATGATGAAGTAGATGGATTCTATGATCCTATTGCAAAGGAACTTCTTTGTCATAGATGTCATTTTGCTTTGAAGAACACTTCTTCTAAAGAAGAGACATGTAAAAGTTTGTCTATAGCAGGACCGGATCTTGAGCCAAACCAGAGTGTTAAAGAAGGTTGTTTAGATGAATTGGCTTCTGATTTCTCAAGTTCAAGCTATGAGAGTTCTCATGAGATTAGTGCTAATGTAGACACTAAGATAGAGAACTCTCATGTGTCTTTTGCTAAGAAAACCATTGAAGATGTTCATGAATATAGAAGTAATGAGATCATTGAAGAAGATAAAGAAATTAAACAGAAAGATTCTGTCTTTATGTCAGAACAAAGTGTAGAGATTGGTTCTTTTAGTGAGAAATCTGTTGTAATGAATCCAGATAGTCCTCCAAACAAACTAAGCATAGATGGTGCAGCTATTGAAGAGAATTCGGAAATCGGAAACAAAGGAGGTGAATGTATTGAATACAATAGCTCAAGTACAAGTACAAGTGAAGAAGAAGAACAAGAACAAAACAATAATATAATGACAAGATCTAGTTTTGGTAATAGACCACATATGTCTAAAGATGTAAGATGGGAAGCTATTCAACATATAAGAGCACAACATGGACTTGGTTCATTGGGTCTTAGGCATTTCAATCTTTTGAAGAAACTTGGTTGTGGTGATATAGGAACTGTTTATCTTGCTGAACTCACTGGAACTAATTGCTTGTTTGCTATAAAAGTGATGGATAATGAGTTTTTGGAGAGAAGAAACAAGATGTCTAGAGCTCAAACAGAGAAAGATATTCTTAAAATGCTTGATCATCCATTTCTTCCAACATTATATGCTCATTTCACTTCGGATAACTTATCTTGTTTGGTTATGGAATGTTGTAATGGTGGAGATTTGCATGTTTTAAGGCAAAAGCAGCCCGGGAGGTGGTTTCCCGAACCAGCGGCTAGGTATGCAGTTTCTAACTATATACTCATTCTATTTCATAATTAATATTATTAATTATTTTTCCGTTTCAAATCAAGAATACAATATAAGTTCTGTAAATTAATATTTAACTGGCTAATATCTTTATATAATCATAAATTTTTACAGCCTCAAAAAAATTTTTTTGGGGTGCAATTTGTGTTTTTATAAATTAATAATTATTATAAAATTAAATATTTAATAGATTAGTGTAATTCCATTGTTATTATTAATATTTTTATATCATTTCGGTTTTCCGAAAATAGCAAGAGAGTTTTATCAAGAAAAATAAAGCAAGAGACAACTAAGTGTTTAAAAGTATAAACGAGTTTTTTTTAATATGATTTTGATAATTATCGGTCCTAAAAATATATAGATAGAAATTAAGAAAAAAAAGTTAAACAAGAAAGTACTAACTACTGTTTTGAGAATTAATAAAACTTATAGTAAAAATGTAAGAGGTATTTTATATAATATATTTTGGACTGCAAACTTGTGTTTACTTTGTGAATGATTTTAATTTACGTAAAATGTATTAAAACACTTATTATAAAACGTTATTATAAAACGGAAAGACTACTAATTAAATGGTTATCTTAGTGTTTATGATCGTGAATCTTATTTTGTTTCAATAGGTTCTATGTGGCAGAAGTGCTACTAGCATTGGAGTATTTACACATGCTTGGTGTTATATACCGTGATTTAAAACCAGAGAACATATTAGTACGTGATGATGGGCACATAATGGTAACTGATTTTGATCTATCCTTAAGATGTACAGTGAGTCCAACACTTTTAAACTCATCACTTCATGGAGATACTATGAGACTTTCTTCAGGTAGTCGTACTGGCTCTAACTGTATTGAACCATCATGTTTCCGACCTAGACTCTCACGCGGATCAGGTACTAAAAAGAAAGGTAAACAACACCGAGTAATGATGAAGAAACTTAAAAAATCAGACCTAATAGCGCGGTTCAAATCATTACCACAACTAGTAGCTGAACCAACTGATGCAAGATCTAACTCATTTGTTGGAACACATGAGTATCTTGCACCAGAGATCATCAAAGGTGAAGGTCATGGTGCAGCTGTTGATTGGTGGACTTTTGGGATCTTTCTTTATGAATTACTTTATGGTAAAACTCCATTTAAAGGAGCTACTAATGAAGAAACTATAGCTAATGTTGTACTTCAAAGTTTGAAGTTTCCTGATAACCCTAATGTGAGTTTTCAAGCTAAAGACTTAATTAGAGGCTTGTTGGTCAAGGAACCTGAGAATCGTTTAGGTACTGAGAAAGGAGCGGCTGAGATTAAACGTCATACGTTTTTTGAAGGTTTGAATTGGGCTTTGATACGGTGTGCTATTCCACCGGAGCTTCCTGATTTATATGACTATGGAGTTCCTAATCATGAAGGGAAAAGTAATTACTTGGATTGCAAGGCAGTTGGGGAACATCTTGAATTTGAGTTATTCTAGTGAGTGAAGATGAATGATGAAGCTTTTTGTGTTATTTAAGCTTGTTTTTGAAATCTTGCTTGTGTTACAAGTTATACAGTTACTTTTTTGAGTTTTCTTTTTGTTATTATTGTTTATGTTTCGTTTGGTTTAAACAATATATTTTTATTTGGCTTTGAATATTTTTCCTCATATGGAAATTTGATATTTGATTGAACTAGTTCCCTCTTTTTACAAGGAACTAAGGTCATAAACATATATTATGTTAGAGAAAATTAGTCAGAATGACTCAACTTTTAACTTTAATTGCTTACATGACCCTTGGTTGGAGGCCTTACTAGACTAACCCAACATTTTGTGGAAAATGTCGAAAACACCTCTGTTTTTGACAAAACTACGATTTTGCCATTTCGATTTAATTTTGAAAATAAATTACGTATATATTACATTAAATGGTAAATGAAATTGCCGATATTTTTCTCGCATAATTTGTTGTCGATTTTTGAAACCTAATTTCTTTCCGAGTTTTGAAACTTGAACCGTCGCCGTCTTCGACATGTTACATTTCGTCTCCGTCGCCGTCTTACATTTCGCCTCCGTCTACTTTTTCTCTGTGTTCGTCTCCGCCTTACGTCTTCATCCTCGCCGTCGATTCAAGGCTGTTGGAGACATTGTCGTCTCTTGTACCGTTATCGTTTTTGCTGTTTTTGTCGTCCTCCCCAGGTGAGTAATGTGGATGTTGTTCATCGCAGTTTTTTAATTTCTATTTCAGTCTTTTATTCGCTATTGGCGATTTTACAAAACTCATAAATTTATTTGTTCATTGCAGAAATTATAGGTGTTGAGTTAAGTTGTAGTTTTTCGTTTCTATTTCAGATTTATAATTTTTCCCTTGCAGATTTATTAAGTTGTCCGTTGCCGATTTTTTAATCTGTTAATTGCAGATTTTTGTTTTAATTGGAGATTTAATCACTTCGTCATTGAAGATTTATGATTGTCCATTGCCGATTTATGTTTATTGACATATTGTTGTTATATACCGTATTGGTTGATGGCGTCTTCTTATATTGACATAGGTATGGCCGGATATCCACCTAAGTTGTATCCTGTTATTGAGGAGGTCGGTGATAGAAGCATCAACCACATCTCGTATTGCAAACGGCTTCTTGACAACAAAAGAAAAATAGGGGAAGATGCTTGAGAAGCGGGAAGGAGACATCATTTGGTGTATTCTTGAAATTGGCAGACATGAGCTACGTATTCTCATCTGCAATAGTAAGATATTTTTGTGCCATCAGTTAGCTGTANCGATTTTTTAATCTGTTAATTGCAGATTTTTGTTTTAATTGGAGATTTAATCACTTCGTCATTGAAGATTTATGATTGTCCATTGCCGATTTATGTTTATTGACATATTGTTGTTATATACCGTATTGGTTGATGGCGTCTTCTTATATTGACATAGGTATGGCCGGATATCCACCTAAGTTGTATCCTGTTATTGAGGAGGTCGGTGATAGAAGCATCAACCACATCTCGTATTGCAAACGGCTTCTTGACAACAAAAGAAAAATAGGGGAAGATGCTTGAGAAGCGGGAAGGAGACATCATTTGGTGTATTCTTGAAATTGGCAGACATGAGCTACGTATTCTCATCTGCAATAGTAAGATATTTTTGTGCCATCAGTTAGCTGTAAACAATACACATGAGTTATGGTCTACAATTAACAGTAGGCCAATAAGGTTTTCTCTCAACGAGTTTGCTGAGATAACGGGTCTTAATTGTGAGCCATGTGACCCATCAGACGTATGTGATACAGATCATCATGCGTTCTGGCAAAAAATGGGAAAAGCTGATGGGGAAGTTCTATCCCTTGACGAGCTTGAGAACATAATCTCACGTGTTAAACCTGGGAAATGGGATCTAAGGGAAAGGATGATGTTGTGTAGGTTATGTTGCATCCATCTTTTCATTTGTGACATTCATGCCGGTTCAAGGATTCCCTTAACCCTTGCGAAGAGAGTCGTTGATGTAGATAATTTTGACAAGTATTCCTGGGGTAGAGAAGCTTTCACCTATTTGGTAGATTCCATAAGGACTACCGACTTCCAGAACTCATCTCAAACCATTCAAGGTTTGATTCATGCTGTTTACATATGGGTGCTTGAGTCAGTTCCCAGTTTAGGGGTTTTGGTGGGGAATCGAAGAGTTGTCAGTGAAGGACCATCTCTTCTCCATTGGCAGGGTTCTTGAAAACGATTTAGGTTTGCTGACTTGATTGCTGATGAAATTCAGAATCACAAAGAGGTATTTCCATTGTCGAAATTCTTTCTATTGCAGTTTTAATTAACATTGAAGTTGAATTTTGTATTATATTGTTATAGAAAACTACCGTTGTAATTAAAACTGCAGTTTAACTTTTGAAGTTTAATTTAGCTATTATTATTTTGTTTAGTATCATGGTTGATTACCACATCATTTTGTATTTTGTAGGTCCGTGTCAGACATATGATCCCAGTCTTCGTGGAGAAAATGTATCCTATTTGGCTTGACAATAATCTTCAAGATGATCCTAGGCTTGATAAGTTGATTGTTGATCTCATGAAGGATGCATTGGTCCCAAACCAGTGGCCTGTTGAAGTTAAAGTTTCTCAGATTGTGTTGACTGAAGAGGGAGTAAAGAAGAGGAAATATAAGGAGATCCCAAAAAGAAAAAAAAAACAGAGAAGCTTACAGAACAAGTTGAACAATGCCCTTCGAAGGTTAGTGGTGACGAGGTACTGATGGGGTTGGTGCAGTCCATGACCACAATAGTTGGAAGGATTGAAGCAACTATGAATCAGCGGTTTACCATTTTGGAAGGGAAGATTGAAGCACTATAGGGTGATGTGCGGATGTTGAAGGAGGGAAAAGGAAGGAATACACAACAACTACATTTTGATTTGGAAGTAAAGACGTCGGTGAGTGTGATATTCCTTTTCATAATTAATCTCATACTTTTTTTGCCTTTGTTTTGTTTTTTATAACAGAGGATTATATTTGGTGAGCAGTCTTAGTTAGTGCATCAAGAGGATTTAGAGGATACTTTGTCTGTTCAGAATTTCAAATCTAATAGAACACCTGGTGTGAAAACAACTGCCCATGTTTCCAAAAAAAGAAGGTAGATGCAGTGCCTACTGAGGTTACACCCGGTGTGCAAACAATGAACAAAAAAGAGGTGGAAAGAAAGGTTAAGATGGAAAAGGGGTACGAGAGGCAAAAGATGCTGCCTAATAAGAAGTCAAACAAGAGTCGTAATAAGAACCCTAACCAAACAAAGAAAGTGGTGAAACACAACACTGGTGACTCTGATTTTGTTGAAGATGTTTCTGCGCCAGTTGTAAAGGATGTCTTAAAAAAGGGATCCCCTACTGGGGTTCAGACTGAGCCTGTTGAAAAGGATGTCTTAAAGACTACACAATTGTCTTCAGATGACGATACTCATGAAAGGGGACTTAGAGAAATGGGGAAAAAATTGGATGTTTTGACCAAGTTTCTGAAAGATGATCAACCGCAGCCATTACTGGGAAAGAGAGTCCCAACTTTGGCAGCTACTCAGGCTTCACCATTTGTAGGGAACTCTACTGTTAAACGCATCATACCAGGTGTTGTATCTTCAGCCTATGCCTATGATCCAATGGAGCCGGTGGCAGATTCAAAGCTGCGGGCGTTGATTACGTGGTTGGTAACTGCAGAGTACGTATAACGTAACTACTATTGCAGATGTCTTTTTAGTTTTGCATATTTATTATGTGATGCATTTTTTTATTGCTATGTGATCCCGGTTTTTTCTGTGCTGTGTGCTCATCCTGATTTCTTTTGTATGTCTTGCAGATTTTTTTATGCGATGTTCCAGATTTTCCATGTATGGCTTGCAAATTTGTTTCCTATTGTAGTTTTTTAAACTTATGTTGTAGTTATGTTTCGTGTTGCAGATTTTTTTTTGTTTTGTTATGTGAGGCAAATATGTTTTGACATCTTTCTATTCTTATTACAAGCAACAACCGATCGGAAGCGTACATTTTGATGTTCGGTTTTTTAAAATATTGGTTTTACCTAGGAAACGTTGGCCTGTAGGCGACTATGGATGGCTTGTAGATTCTATGAGTAATTGCAGTCTCTTTTCTACCAGTTCATATTCAACAACTTTGATATGTTGGGTTGGTCCATTTTAAAGTCTACCCTAACGTTTATTTCTCTGCATCCTTGCAGCACCTAGAAGAAGTGATAACTATGTTTAGGATGAGATCAAAAGGGCCAAACTCGTCTTACACAGAGCGAGAGAGAGTAGGGTTATGGGATCCATGGGCCATTAACTATTGGTTTATAGACTACAATGATTTCATCAAAGAGCCCAAAACATTCATTTTTAGGAATGAGCACATTAAGACGGTCAATGGTGTAGGTCTTCCCCGCTCTGAAACTAACAAGATTTGGCACACAGACATTAACAACCTATATGGTTGTGTCAATATGAATGGTAATCACTGGATTGCCATTGATGTCAACTTTCCTGAGAGAATGATATATGTATATGACTCCATCCCAACCCTTTCTACCAATAAACAAATTAAAGACCACCTAATCCCTTTACGGAAAATGATTCCCGCATTGGTTAAGAAAATGCAGCCTGTAGGTACGAACTATTCTGGACCTCAGTTTGATGCTATTAGAATTCTGAAAGATACACCCGTGAACGAATTACCAGGAGATTGTGGTGTTTATACACTCAAGTACATTGAGTGTCTAGCCATGGGATGTTTGTTTGATGGTCTATGCGACTTGACAATTCAATCCGTGCGGGAAAGATACGCTGCTGAGTTATTTGAGGAATTACCGCGGGGCTCCGAATTTGCTTCAACAAATCCATTACCACGGCGCTCCGAGCCTGAACATCTGCAACTCATGGATATTTCTATCTAACATACGGATCGTTGATTTGGTTGATGTAAATATGTAAGAAATCGTTTCAAATGTTAAATGTGATTTTATTGATGCCGTTGATTTTCTCTTGTAGATAGTACGTTTAAAAGGTTAATTGTGCGTGTATGTTGGAGAATTTTTTTCCCTTGTAGATTTTTGTTCTATTCTATAATTGTTGGTTGGCTCAGATTATTAAACACATCAACAAGACATTTTATTGATGGATTCATAACTTTTTAGGACATAGGTTTCAAAACATTTTTAACATAAACAAAGACATAGATAACAAAAAACAGCAGATTAATAACCTTCTTCATTTCCAGACGGTCCTCCCAAACCTCTGAAACTTCCATACATCTTCTCCAAACTACCAACCTCCGGTATTTTGGTCTCCTTCCATTTTTTTTTGAACGCTTCCTCTTTCGTAACAAATAGAGCTTTGCGTTCTTTCTCTCGTATTGGATCCTCCATTCCATTGCTTCATCCTTCGCTTGGTTGTGTTGGTTCATCCTTACAATCACTGACTTGTAATGCTTGTGTAGCGAGTTCAATTCCTGTGCATGAAGATCTTCCTCGACGCCCTCCATCGCATCAGCTTTTCTCTTCCCTTTATCCATGAATTCAATTACAATTTTTAGTAGTTTTGAATGTTTTAGAAAGGTTTCGACATAACCTTATATAATGGTTTAAGAAAAATTTATGAATGGGAAGGTGAGGGGGTAGTTATTAAAGACGGTTGGAAGATAAAGGTCCAATCGAAAAAAATGTTAAGTCTTGCGTAAGTATCGGGAAGGTGAGGGGGTATGAATGTTTACGGTTGGAACACATTAGTTACCTACTTATGCATTGTAGATATGTTTTAAGTGTTGCCGATTTGTTTCCTATAATTGCAGATGTCTTTCTCATGTTGCAGATTTCTTAATCATTTTGATGTTTTAAAAATGTGTTTCAGATTTCCTTACAATGTTGCAGTTTTAAAAAAGTGTTGCAGATTTCTCAATAATGTTTACGGTTGGAACACATTAGTAACATACTTAAGCTATGTAGATATGTTATAAGTGTTGCCGATTTGTTTCCTATAATTGCAGATGTCTTTCTCCTGTCGCAGATTTCTTAACCATGTTGCAGTTTTAAAAAAGTGTAGCAGATTTCATAACAATGTTGCAGTTTTAAAAATGTGGTGCAGACTTCTCAATAAGGTTTACGGTGGGAACACATTAGTAACCTACTTATGCATTATAGATATGTATTAATTGTAGCAGATTTAGTGTGTACATTGTAAATTAAATTACCAGTTGCAGATTAATTATTAGTATTGCATAATTATTAAGTGAAAAATTGTGTTCTTGCATTTTGAAAACATTTATTGTTCAAGATTAAAAGAGGGACTAACTCATTAACGCATGCTGCATGTTTTTCGGTTATGCCCACTCTTATGACAAAATCCGCATGTGTTTGCTTTGCGAGACTTTTTATTCTTCAAAGCTATTTCTAATGCGGACTTTAATCTTCTCTTCTTTGGCCTTCCCGGTTGTGGTTTAACAGGTGGGAGTTTTACCATTTTCAAGACATCGGCCGGTATTGGTTCTGCAAAATCTCTCGGCATAATGGGTGTTGCGTAAGAATTCAACAGGTACGCCTTGGAGTAGTAAGGGTCACAACAAGATATACGAGATACTTGTCGTTCCTCTGCCGCTGCAATTGCATGTTCGCATGGTATTCGCTCGAGGTCAAACCTTCGACAAGAACATTTCTTCTCTTTTAAGTTGACAATATGTATTGATGTAGGACCTGTTACTTGAACTTGGTCTGCATCAATTTCCTGAACTGATAGAAGCTTAGAATACTCCACACGAGCCTGCAAAGAAACACATACAACTTTTTCACGATGAACTGTAAACAACTTTTTTTACACAGCTGATGTCTGTAGTAATTGTTACCTCTAGAAATTTCTCAACCCCACGGGTTAATTGTCTTTTCAATTTCATTGCATCTGCCCTTCTGCCAGCAAACCATCTGGTCATCATCCCTC
>OVBE01009564.1:0-15912 GCA_900406425.1 Iberis pinnata | reverse complement strand
AAATAGAAAGCATAAATGCTTACTATAAAGCGTTAAAACCGAGTAATATCAATCATGCACCTAGCAGCTTCTCCACTTAGTCTCTAACTGCCTGAGCCCGCTCGGCTCTCAACTTGCGTTTTTATGCTTAACCAGCTCGTAAATTGGGTCTGCGTTTAGCTCGTAAAACATTATGTCTAAGCTTATTCTGGGCATATCTGTTATGTTCCACGCGAAGCTGTGTTTGTTTTCTTTGAGGAAAAGAATTAGCTCCTCTTTCAAATCCTTTTGAAGTTTTAATCCTATGCCAACGCAGCACTTCGGGTATCCTGGGTATATGTAGTATCCCCGATCTATAATTGTTATAAGGCCTTCTCTCTGAGTTTGAGTTCGGGTAGGTAGCAAGCTCGGATTGATCTCTAACTCCCTTTGATTGTTTTAATCCCCTCCTTAGTTGGGAATTTGACGCATTGGTGGTACATGGAAGGGACAACCTTCATTGCGTTTATCTATAGCATTCCTAGGATCGCGTTGTATATTGATGGTTTGTCAATCACTGTGAATTCGATCATCCTTGATACCCCTGCTACGTGCATTAGTAATTTTATAGTTCTGATCGTCATGGATGTCTTGCTGGTGAAGCCAGTCAACGGCGCAGGTGGTCCTTTGATTCGTGAAAGGTCTATGTCCATTTTCGCCAATGTCTCTTTGAAGATCAAATCAACTCAGCTCCCCGTATCTATGAGTACTCTCGTAATCTCATACTTTTCTAAAATTAGCTCGATGACTAGCGGGTCGGCATGAGGCATGTCGAGTCCTGTTGTGTCCATCTCGTTGAAAGCTATAGGCTTCCATGCCTCTTGGGGCTTGACTCGCCATTTCTCGCATGAAGCCGCCTTGCTCCCATAGGCTTTGATCGTCGTTACTAAATTTAGGCCAACTGATGATTTCCCATGATTATGTTAATCCGCTTTTTGAATGGTGGGGTTAGTGCCATTTGAGGTAGTTCTTCTTGGTTTCGTTTCTGGGGGTTGGTCTCTTCAGTCTGGTCCTCTGTCCCTTGCTGGGGATTCGCTGCTTTCACTTTGCTGGGTTCCACCAATTCCCCGGACTAGTAACTTGCTGCAAAAAGGAAAGACTTGAAGCTTCTGCATTCTTCAGTGGAATGTCCATCCTGGTTATGATATTCGTAGTGTTTTTGACATTTCCTTGTTCTTCAAATTGTTTCCATTGATTCCAAGGCCCTTTTTTGGCTTCATGACGAATAGTGTTTGGTTGCCTACTGGGCGTTTTGCCTTGGGGAAGCGGCCTGGGTCACCTGATTTTTTTCTCGGCTTTGTTTCCGCATTTTGATTAAATATTTTTCTATTCGTGCGAATACTTTTCCCCTGTCGAGTGCGTCGTCAATCATTGCTGGCGGGTTCGGTATTAGATCTTTTCTAAATTCGGACTCTCCCCAGACAGCATTTTTGAGGATGAAAATCGCGGCATTATCGGTGACTACCACATGGATATCACTTCTTTGAACCTGTCGATGAATTGTCGGAGGGGTTCATTCGGAACCTGAGTCATGCTCCACATGTCTGCATCTGAGATATCACTCTCGATGTAAACCGAGTAATACTTTAAGAACATCAAGCTCATTTGGTTGAAGCTGTGGATCGAACCCTCAGGTAGTCGAGAGAACCAGGTGAGTGCTGGTCCCTGGAGGTACTCACTGAAAAGTTGACAATACCCTGCGTCATTCTCGTGTTCGTCGAATTGCGCTCGTCTGACTGCGATTCTGAAGGTGGTCATGTGCGCGCTGGGATCTATTTTCCCTTCATAAAAGGGGATTTTGAATTTCCTGGGCTTTCGCACTCTGGCGTTCTTTATATGTGGGGCATACGGGCTGTGGAGTATCTCCTCCATCAATCGGTCCAGCTCTAGCATCAAGTTGATGGCTTTGTGGACCTTGGAATTCATTTTTCGGACGGCCTCCTGAAGGGAATTCTTCATCTCCTGGATTTCCCTAATCGATTGCTGAGGTCACTAGTCGGAGCGAGAAGGTGGAGTATGGGCGCCATCCTCGTATCTGTCAGATTCTTCCTTGGAATCCTCGAATAGGTTTGTTCAGTCTCTCTCATCCTTTGAAGCCTCTGGGCTCATGGTGCGACTTGGCTATTCGGGTTCATCATCGAGTTGGTCGTCCCTTTGCTCGGATTGCTCTCTTTCGAGGTCGCCATTCGGTGGGGTTTCTATGGTGTCAACGCGGTGTTCTCGCATCTTGACTGAGCGCAGAGTTGGAGTAAAGCGTAGCGCCCTAGAGTGTTCCCCTGAGATGGGGTATCATCGTGAGGAGGTCCTGGTCAAGCGATGTTGTGAGGATGTGGCCTAGTCTAGGCGTTTGGCCATCGCTTTAGTTTGGTCTGCGGACTCCTTCGCCATTTGGTCGACCCGATCAAGCAAGGATTTGTTCAAGGCATCTTGTGTCGCCAATTTTTTGGACATGGACTGCACGGATTGGAGGAGTGCCTGAATCATGCTGGCATATCCGTCAGGTGGTGTTGATACGTTGTCGGTCATAGTGATGTCGGATCTGGCTGCAGTTTTCCTTTTTGCATTAAATAACTCTCAATTCCCCACAGACAACGGAAATTTGTGGATGCTAAATCCCACAACGTAATTATTATCAAGTTGATCTGAATGAGAAATTCTTTTGTTCTTGTCAAATGAGAAAAAAGATGCAACACAAATTCATATAGAAAAAATAGAAAATTGATTTTTTTGATATGGATTATATGAAAAATACTCATCCTTTTGATTACAAATTCTCAAGTAAGAAAGTAGTTCTAATTATCCAAAATAAGATTCAATGACTTCTCATTCTCTCTCTTCTCGTTTTTATAGCTCCCTCCGCCTAGTTTGGGTTGTTCCGATCTTCTCGGTTTGTTGAGCCTACAATCTCGGCGATTCCCTACTATCTCGGAACTGCCATGACTTGGTCCCTACTTGCTCTGCTCGTGCTCACATTCTTCTCAGTCCGTCTACGTCATGGGTGCTCAAACACTTATCTTTCGTGATCAGGTAGAAAACTGTTCAGTAAATTGTTCTGCGCCTAATACGTGCTGAGTCATTATCTGGGGAGTGAAACTAGCTAAGGCAAAATACTGCTGAGGGGGTTTTAACACCAATAGTTTACTCGGCAGTGATTGATATCTCCGGTTTTGTCCTCAGGCTCTCTTCCGCGTTTTCCTTATGAACGGGACCTTGGGGCGTGTTGTTTTCCGGCGGCGCCTGTTCTGGCCTTGGTGGCCGATTTGCCTCTCTGAGGAGATCGTTTATGCTGGATAATTTGGACATCTGTCCAGCGAGAAGTTTTGCTGTTAATCTTGCTCCGAGGACTTTGCAGTTTACCGTCATGTGACCCTTCGTTTGGTGGAATTCAAAAAATGAATTCTTGGCGTAAGAGGTGTTTTGGGTCAAGGTGTTCCCTGACATTTTTCCTCTTTCGAATGGTGGATTGATCGCGTAGTTATGCGCTCCCCGAAGGTCTTCTCCCTCGCGGTGGACATACTTATCGTTGTGGGGGTTTTTATTTTTTAACTTCTGCTCCGAGAGAGCGTCTTTTGGGGACGCTTTTGCCGGTTTGTGTTTTTGTGACAGGACTTTCATCTCTTCTTCGATATTGATAAAGTTTGTGGCTTTGTGCAGGGCGTCCTGAATTGTATGCGATTTTTCGAGGGCTACCACGTTCTGAACTTGGACTTATACCAGAGATTTTTGTGGACTGCATCAATGGCCACTTTGTCGCTGATACCGCAGACTTTAGACATTATGATCTTGAATCGTTTCATGAAATCTCTGAGAGATTCGTCCTCTCTCTGAGCGAAGTTCCAGAGATCGACATCAGAAGTCTCCTTGTCCATGAACATGAAGCATTGTTTAAGAAACTCCGCGGAAAGATGTATCAAACTCGCGATGGAGTTTCGCTTCAGTCGAGAGAGCCACTCGAGAGCTGCCCCATGGAGATGTACGACGAAGAGAAGGTAGAAGCCTATGACCTTCTCGCCTTCCCTTAACTTCGATCTGGCCATCGCGATCTGAAAGGTCCGTAAGTGCGCTTTTGGATCCGTGGTTCCGTCGTACATCGGGATTTTAACTTTTTCGGGATCCAAAATCCAGGCGTTAGTTGTACGAGCCATGAACGGAGTTCTTCGTGCCTCCTCAAAGAGTTGGTCGATTTCTAGGGCCGCGCTGGTGGCATGATGAATTTGCAACTTTATCGCCTGCATTTCGGCCACGGTTTTTGCGAGGGCTTCGCGGAGATCGCGAATTGTGTCTGGGTCATCTTCAGTTGCCCTATGGGTTAGTCGATGTTTGCTACAGATTATTCGGGCTTGTTCCTCGGCTTGATTTTCCTGCTCCACCCATAAGATATTCTCCTCTTCTTCGGTCATGGGTTTATCGAGTCGAGAATTATGCCGAGTCGAACGATCTCTAACCCTTCTAGGGTGTATGTGCGCATCTTCGTCCAATTTCTTGGACGATTTATCGAGTTCAAGATCGACTTGTTCGGCTTCACTGTCCTATGTTTCCTGGTTGAAGGGCGAAAGGTTGTTAGTGGTTTTGAGCGTAGCATTGGGAGTTGTCTCGTCGAGGTTCAGTCCCAATAGGTTTTTTGCGTTTTGCGTCCTGTCAAGCGGAGTCGCAAACTCAAGTCTTCTTCCGCGGAGTTTGGTTGTTCCACGCGGAGCTTGGTTGTTCCACGCGGGAAGATGGCTCTGGTTCTCGCAATTAGGGTTTCAACCTGTTTTGTGAGCAAGCTCATCAGTTTTTCTTTTTCTTCCGACTTCTTTTCGAGAATCGTGAACATCTTCTTAATCTCCTCAAACTTTGCGGTGTTTGCATCAGCGTTAACCGCAGTGACGTTCGTTGGCGGAGTCTGCTCAACGTTTTTCATGCGCTGGAAGGCCGTCATGAGATGGTTGGTTGTTTTGAATTTCAATACTCATGCTTTTGAACTTGTTATCTAACGTGAAATAAATCACTTGTCACCTCTCTAGCGCCAAACTGTGGGAACTGAAATTTGCACTGTAGATTTTCGTTAGTCACGGAAAATCAGAGTGAACTCTAATTTTCCAGAGGTCCCGAATTTCTGTAAATCAAACACGAACAAGATAAAAATATGATAAAGATAATAAAAGTACGAAAACTAAAGAGTAAGAAATAAGCAAAATAGAGGTCTTGTTTCGAATTCGTAAGAGCCTTCCAACGGATGGTGAGCCTTAGCTTCGTGAGCCATTCTGAAGTTTTGTAACACAAAAAACCTAAAACTAGTGACCTAGTTGAGTCGCAGCTCGCTAATAAACTCGGAACGTAACCTTGATTCTCTAAGTATTTTGGTGCAGAAAGTTCAATGAGCCCTGCTTTATATAGACTCCTTGCTTGTCCGTTTTCCTTTTTGGTCCTCTATTCTTTAATGGAAATTTTCTTTCCTTTTGCGAAAACTTTCATTTTCTGAATTCCTTCCATTTCTATGTGCCTTGCGCAACAAGCTGCGACCGTCATCGTACTTGGGCCGAATCCTCGTTTAGAATCATAAGTGGGCCTTTTATGGCGTTTTAGGCCATGTTGGGCCATTATACGGTTTAGGCGATTTACGATTCTTATCAGAGCATTAGTCTTTCATACGTCGATACGATACGGACCTTGAGACAATTTAACTGTTACCCCTTGGTGTGAATAAAAGGTATGAACACATTCTTACGATCATTCCGAAGGATGATACTTTTGGTCGCATAGTCGAAATAATCATCGTTTTCTTGGTTTATTCCTTTTATGTGATTTGAAGCTCATACAAAAGGGTTTCTCGAGACTTCCGCAATATGTAAGGAATGATCATATGGTTGCGGTGTCTACACAAAGAGAATAAGTTTTATGATTTGAGTCATGTAATTCCAATGGAATCTTAGAATGATACGAAACAAGAGACGAGGGTTTCAAGATGAGAGCAGTTCATTAACCGATGAGCTAAATTTACGAGACTTAGCTCGCCGATTGGCGAGCTGAATGCGTATCATTCAGCTCGCCAACTGGCGAGCTGAGTTCATAAGATTCAGCTTGGCGAGCTGGATGTGTGACATTTAGCTCACCAACTGGTGATCCGAGTTCGTAAAATTCAGCTCGCCAGTTGGCAAGATGAATGTGTGTTTGATGTTCGTGCTATCATATATAAATGACGGTCTGAGCATAAGACAATTATCAGAAAGTCCTGATTTTCTTATCGATGTTGCGGTTTTGGTTCTCCATGAACATCGGCCGTAAGCGAACCATCTTGCCTCGTTAAAACCTTAGTGATAGGAAAACCCGATGGGAAAAAAACCTTCTCGACTAAGGACAAAAAAGTATATAGGTGGTTGCCTAACTTTCCGATAACAGTTGCACGTAATCTTCGAAATGTATTTCCGGAGGTTTGGCGATATTGTTTAAGTAATATTCGAAATATGTTTGTTGTAAGCTATGTATATTAGTTAATATTTGAAAATAGCATATCCGACATTTATAGTTATATTAGTTAGATTCTTTCGTTTTTTTCGTTATAGTTATATTAGTTACTATAAGTTTGATAATATAGTTATATTAGTTACCATAAGTTTGATAATATCTAACTATATTTCTATCTTTAAGTAATATTTGGTTTATGTTTGTTGTAAGATATGGTAATTTGTTAATATTTGTATATATCGCAAATCCGATATTTACCTTATACAATATCGAAAACATGTATAACTACATTTCCCCCATTTTCTAAGAAAAATTTTGGACTGAGGTAACGGAAGGCTGAGGCGGAATGAAAGGTAGATACATCTCCCCCAATCTTTGAGAAGAATTTATGACTAAGGTAGCAGAAGGCTGGGGCAGAATGACGGATCAGATATATCTCCCCCAATTTATTTATTTTTCAGAGCTGAACTCAAAAAACAAGTTGCCTACGTATCCAGAGTGTGGGGATCAAGCCTAGCCATAGTTCTCTGTCTAAAGTTACAATTAAGTTTTACTAAAATAGCATGAAGAAAAATAAAGTATTTTTCAGTTGTGGAATTCCTTGACGTGTTGAGCGCTCCATGGGAGTTCAAGCTGCTTCTCTTTACCCCTCTTGCGCATTTCGGTTAGGTTTTCTTCTATACGCACGAAGATCTTCCCTCTATGGAGAGCATCTTCAATGGTTGTTGGGACTCATAGGATCAAGTCTTTTTTGAATTCAGAATCGCCCTAGACGGCATTTGTTAGGGCAGCGATGGCGGCACTATCTATGACTACCGCTTGGGATATGATTTCTTTGAATTGGTCAACAAATTCCTGAGGGGTTCGTTAGACCCCTGGGTCATGCTCCACATGTCTGCATTGGATATATTTCTTTTAATGTATATCGAGTAATGTTTGAGGAATATTAGACTCATTTGATTAAAGCTATGGACCGAACCCTCAGAAATTCTAGAAAACCACATGAGTGTTGGTCCTTGGAAATGTTCGCTGAAGAGTTGGTAGTAGCCTGCATCTCTCTCATGTTCATTGAATTTCGCTCGACCAACCGCTATGCGGAAGGCTGTCAAGTACGCATTGGGGTCTGTTTTTCCTTCGTAAAAAGAGATCTTGATTTTCCCAGGGTTCCGCACTTTGGTTTTTTATATGTGGGGTATACGGACTTTGCAACATCTCTTCCATAAGTTGGTCTAGTTCAGGCACCGAGCTGGTTGTTTGGTGGACCTTAGAGTTCATTCGGCGAGTGGCTTGTTTGAGATAGTTTTTCATCTCTTGGATCTCTTCACCCGAGGTTTGATATTGATTGATTGGTCAGTGTGAGTACTCATAATAGTCCTCGTATGCCCCAAAGTCAGTCGAGTCGGTCCGTCCGGCATTGACTTCGGGATTCACGACATGTTCAGTCTGATTTAATGGATTTGCATCCACCTGGGGCAGGTTTACTGCCTGAGGTGGTTATTCCGCCTAAGGATCAGTGTTAGGTTAAACATCCATAGCATGAGTGTTGCGCGTCAATTATGGTTAAGCTAGGTATCCTATTGTATGATAGTCTCCTGGAGTGTCTCCCAGTGGTAGGTGTCATCATGCTGGACGGAGCGATCGTCGGTGGGTTGAGATCGCTTGGTTGAGGCGCTGAGTGATCGCCTTTTTTTTATATGCAGATTCTTTCGCCATTTTGTCAAGTCAATCAAGAAGGGATTGGTTCAGAGCGTCTTGCTTTTTCAGCCTCTCGAAAATGGATTGCATGGTTTGGTGGAGTATCAGGATCTGTTCTTCAAGTATGAACGTCATGGATCTGGTTGTGATGCTCTTTTACGTAAGAAAATCTAAAAGCCCCATTTTTCTAGCGCCAATTTATGGATGCTAAAATACACAAAGTAATTTATAAGAATTTTATGAAGAATTCGTAGAATTTCGTCTAAGTAAGAACAATCACAACACAGGATAATAAGAATATAGAAATTTTTTATTTATGAATTTCTTTAAAGCTATAACTGTGTACCACTCTCAGTCAAAACTTAGAAAAAGAATCCTCTCTCGTTTTGACATCTCTTCTATTTATATTGCTCATTTTCCCCAAATTTATGTTGGGCTTTCGGATATCTCAGGTAGCAGTTCTGAAATTCTCGTTGCGTTCTGGATATCTCGGGTAGCAGTTTCGATATTCCTGTTGTGTATTCAGGACTTCTCGGTCAGTTCTGATATTCTCTCTCAGCTTGAACTTTCACGACTTACGACCTCAGCATATATTTTACAATAATCTCGGAGCAATTACGGCTTGAGTTCACGTCCACCTGCGTCACAGTGAATACTTAGTACTCAAGTGTTCTTTACTTTTCCTCGGGTAGAATATCTTCTCAATGAATCCTCTTGGGGTTATTGTGTACTGAGCATGTCGTAACTTCATAAATAAGAGGAAATCTTGCTAAGGGGGTTTTGACACCAACAGATTTCTCTAGGATGATCAATGCGAGAGTGCGTTTGCAGAGTTGAAGAGTTATCTTGCTAACCCACCTGTGTTGGCGAAACCAATGCAGGGAGAAACCTTATACTTATATGTAGTGGTTTCTCCTGTGATGGTGAGTGGAGTTTTAATCCGAGAAGATGGATCAACCTAAAGACCAGTCTTTTACGTGAGTAAGAGTTTAGTCTCTCTCGAAACCACATATACGATGGCCGATAAACTAGCCCTCGTTGTAGTTGTCTCTGCAAGGATGCTCCGTCTATATTTCCAATCTCATTCAATATTGGTGATGATGAAACAACCGATGCGAACAACTCTACATGGTTCGAACCATTACGGAAGGATGGTTAAGTGGGCAATAGAGTTAAGCGAATATGACATCAAATACAGTTTTCCTTACGAGATCATAACTGACAAATAGGTCTCAGTTAATCTCACACAAGTTCGAGGCATTCTGTGCGACATGGATGATAAGGCTAAGCAAGGCGACACCGAGGTATCCTCAAGGAAATGGCAAGGCGGAACTTGAAAACAAGACTTTACTCAATAATCTGAAAAAGAGGTTTGGAGCTTCTAAATGAGGATGCGCATATGAACTTCATGGATTCTTGTGGGCTTTCCAAACCACACCTAGGAAGATGATTGACGAGACTCTTTTCTCCTTTGTGTATAGGATGGAAGCGATAGTGCCTGCATAAGCTACTGTGCCTGGACTTCGGGGAACGATCAACACGGTGGATCCAAATAAAAATGACGAAATTATGGTTGATAGCCTCGATCTAATATATGAAAGGCAAGATCAAGCATTGGTGAGGACTCCAAAATTACCAGCAAGCAGTGGCGCGTTGCTACAACTGTCGGGTGAATATGGTGCCGGAAACATGGGGACAAACTGGGAGGGCCCTTTCAAAGTGACGAAAATTGTGCGTTTTGATGTTTAGGATCTTGAGTCTGAAGATGGCGTCGAAGTCTTGATATCATGGAACGTGATGCATCTTAAAGCGTACTTTTATAATCAAAGTATAAGCTAACATTGTAAATGAACTCGTGATGGCACTTATGTACGCACTTCATGTTGATGATTTAATAAAAAAAGCATTTACATTCCTGATTTTGTGATTATATGTTAAAAAAATGAATCTCGAACCGCACTCACACAAGGGACACAAGCTGAGCACCAAAAAAGCTAAACTAAAAGCTAAGTCAAAAAGCCAAGTTAAAAAGCTAAAATAAAAGCTAAGTAAAAGCTATAAAAAAACTAAAACCAAGCTTAAAGCTAAAAGCTAAATAAAAGCTAAGTTGAAAGCTAGAAGCTAAGTAAAAAAGGAGTTCACTAATCAAAAGACGGCGCTCAAATTTAAAATGAACTCTGAATGAACTCGAACAAAAACCGACAAAAGGTTTAAGGTCCAAGGGGCGGACTTCTAAGAAATAGTCCAAACTAAGCTCAAACAATGCTGGAAAGCAGAAAAAGAGTAGTAATGGAATTCACTCAAATAAAATAAAAAGTGGTGACCATTTGAAAACGTTTTGTCAATGGATAAAATTTTGGTTAAGTCATGTTGGGAATATGCGCAAAATCAGAAAATTCAAACATACAAAGATAAAATTCGCCAAAAAAAATAATATGTCATAAAAGTATCAGATCATCTTGAGAAAAATATAGCCAAGTCTCAAAACTATAAAGTAGGTTTCGGTAATCCCAAGAAAAATACAAAAGCATAAAGTACTAGAGATAACATCACAAGTCTCTAGATAATAAAAAAAGCAAGAAACCAAACCTAAGTCTGCACGGGATCCTCCTCAATGACAGTGTGAATCTCATCCATCTTAGGTCCAATGTTGGACCCAAACTCGTGAACAAGAACCTCAGCTTCAACATATGGGGGAACCAACACATCAGCCAAAGGGAGAGCTGAACTATCAACCATATTAGCAGCATAACAACAGGAGATGAGTGTTGAGCCTCGTGAGCTGTAGGCGGAGATGGCGAACCTGAAAAAAGCCAAAGAAATCCATTGTAAGTCAATAGGTTGGATCTTCGCCTCGGCTTCGGCAAATGCCTTCTTTGCAGCCTTGTCATTAGCAGTGATGATCTCGAGCTCAGCAGCAAGGTCTAAAACGTCACCCTTGGTAATATTTCTAAAAAGCTCAAAGTTGGCACTAACCTCGCGAGAATATGCCAAAGACTCACGGGGAGCAACCCGAGCTGCAAGGTGAAGTCTCACTTACTCAATCCCACATCGGAATATCTCAAAAACAGACCTCTTCCCTTCTTCTCTAGCTCAAGCTGAGTTGGTTTCCCAAGAGCTGGTGAGTGCTTTGAGGCGAGCCTCTGATTCCTCAAGGTGAGCTGCGAGCCCAACTTTATCAGTCAAAAGTACCTCCCTTTCTTGGAAGTACGCAAAGGAGTCGGATCCCATTACCTTTAACTTAGCATTCATATCTCGCAAATCATCTTTTGCATTCATAGTGCGGGTTTCCGCGGACCCCTGGCACCGTTAGTTTTCTTCCATTGTACCAACCTAATTTTTGTATAAAACAAAAATAAGGAGAAGCATATCAATACTAGTGAAATTGCTGAGTAAGATAAATTTTAAAATAGCTTAACCTCACTGAAACTCTTGGAGAGCATCTTGTAGTTCTTATGAAATTTAGTTGGGAGATCTTAAAGTGCAGGGATCCTGCAACCCTCTAAGCAGAAATGAAAAAAGATGTGAGATGATGAGGCCAGATCTGAAGATCGGTTTTTTGGAGTTGTACTCAAAATCCCAGTCATACCTCCGACTCTTCTCACCACCTCTCTTCTTCCCTTTTTTCAGGAGCTTTCTCTTCAAAGACCCTCGTGAAGAGGGAACACTCTCTATGAACCAAGAATCATACTAAGACGTAGGGAACGCAATGACAAACCGACGATCAGAAGGTTTTGCGAGAGCTATGCAATCAACTTGCACCGCTAGAGCCTTACCGGCTCTATTTCTTTGTCCGAGCGGATGGGAAGAATTGCAGCAGGAGTGGAAGAGGTAGCATGGACGGTGTCGGTGCACCCACTAGTTGAGCAACCACATTCTTAGTTTTCCTTGTGGCACGGTAAGCAAACATTTCGTCGTCCTAAATCTCGTCGAGAGCTGGAGACAAGAAAATGATTATCTTAAGGAAACAAGTAACATGTTAAAGTAAATCACTAAGTGTTGACAGAGTGAACTAACCAGCAAGTTCATCGGCATGAAGAAAAGAGGGCTGAGAAGCGACAATATTTCGAAGATGATGGTGGATTCAAAGACTCTATGTGGATTGAACGTTTCCCAATGGACTTTTCACCTCGGCTAGCAGCTATGAAATCCTCGAGTTCGGAGGAAAGCTTAGCCATCCCCCTTTTCTTCCGAAGTGACAATGCTGAACAAAAAAAGTGTTAGGAAATGTAAGAACAAAGCATATTCCAAAATAAGTACAAAGAGCCTAAATCCGCTCCACTAACCAGGTTCGGAACACCAATTCCCAACCACTAAATGAGAAAAACAATTGAATTTTGATTCGTTCACAAGAAAGTGTAAGAAGGATTGCTTCCAATCCACATCTTTCTTAGGAAGCCCAGAAAGAACACCACAACGAGGATTCGACATCAAATAGAAAAAAAACAGGTTGCTTGGGAGCCCCTCTCACTAACTCGAGACAAGCGAGAGACTGAGGATCGAGCTCGAAACCATACTCCTCAAGGGTTTGCAAACTTACCACGGTGCGAATGAAGTTTGGAGAAAGTTGTAGTAAGGCAAGCCTAAAAGAATACATGAAACGGATAAGAAGCTCGGGAAAGGGGAATGAAAGCTCACATTATTGGAGTCAAAAATGGACACAGCAAAATCGATGTCTAAAAACCATCACAGAAATATTGGACTAGCGTATTCGAAATGAATGTCTGAGGAATACGAGAAATCTTGATAGATACGCAATCTTCGGACAAATGCTTTAATCCATAATATAGTTTATGGGCAACACGATTCATGTTTGCATATGAATAATTGGAACATTTTCCAATACACGTTCATCTCGCCAATTGGCGAGATTAATCATCGGAAAATATATCTCTCCAATTGGAGAGATGGATCAGTGGACAAAATTCATCTCGCAAGTTGGCGAGATGAATCATCAGACAAATTCATCTTGCAAGTTGGCGAGATAAATCATCGGACAAATTCATCTCGCCAACTGGGGAAATGAATCATCTGACAAACTCATCTCGCTAACTAGCGAAATGAATCATCGGAAAAATTCATCTCGCCATGTATCACAAAAACTTACCTCTCCAAATGGCCAGATGAATCATGCACATGCTCCGTGTCGCTTCGGAAAAATCATCTCTCGTTTCGCATTACTCGATATTTCTGTTCGAATTCTGCAATTTAAATCGTAAAAATCTCATAAGCCCCAAAGTAATCGTATAAATGGTTCCGGTTATCCCGAACACTGATATTACCTTAGCTATCGATTATTTCGTATGACTTGCGGGAGAATCACAAAATCTTCTCAAATGGAGTTACTCGTATACAACGATAATGATTTGCTGAAATGCCAAAGGTTATCTTAATTATACGATTAAAATCTTCATCATTCGGAACAGTCATAAGGACACGCTCATATTTACCGGTCGTGTAAAATGATAAACGACTAACGTAAACGTCGATGTTATCTCGCTCATATGATTGGTATAATATTTCCGCAAAGTCTCGATCATATCATCATACAAAAGCGCGGTTCTCCGATGAGAACCATAAAAATCGTCTAAACTGTAAAAAGGCCCAACAAGGCCAAAAACAGAGAAACGACTCTAGGCGAGAATCGAGCCCAAGCATGATGGCGGTCGAAGCTTGTCCTGCAAGCCAAAAAGAAATGGAAGAAATCCATAAAAGCAAGATTTTTGCAGAAGAATAAACCGGAAAAGAAAGATTTCCATGGAAGAACGGAAGGCGAAAAAGGAAGACAGATCAACCCCAAAGCCTATATAGGTGAGGTGAAGAGAAGGGGCACATATAGGTTGAATTCATGTTCAATTCTCCACACCAAAATACTTAGGACTTTTAAACTTTTTCCGTTCTTGCCAGTGAGCTGCAACTCGATTAAGTTATTCACAGTCTTTGTTCTTAATTTTAGGGCATTCGCCGACTGTTCTTACGGCCGAGACTACCGTTTAATTGTAACACGCTCACGAGAATCATAATAAGATTTCTTTTCCCCTCTTTCGTACTATTAATTTCGTATTAGTATTATATTTTTATTGTGTTCTGATCTTTCCGCGTTTGATTCACAGAAATCAGATATCTCTGGAAAGTTAGAGTTCTCTCTGATTTTCCGTATCTAACGGAAATCAAAATTGTGAATTTCGGTTCCCACATATTGGCATTAGAAGGAGGGGGCATGCGATTTCTTTCATGTTAAACAACAAGTTCAGACATGACTACTGAAAAATAAAACGACCAACCAACTCGTGACGATCTTCCACAAAACGACAACGTTGAGCAAACTCCGTCACCGCAGTCAACGCTGATGAAAACACAGCGGCGTTCAAAACAAGACAAGCTAGCAAGCTCTCTCGCAAAATAGGTTGAAACTCTAACTGCGAAAACTAGAGCCATCTTCCCATGCGGAACTACCAAGTATCACAAGAGAAGACTTGATTTTGCGACACCTGATGCGACACTCAAAACAACTAACAACCTTCTGCCTCTAAACGAGGAAACGGAAGAGAACGAGGCCGAGCGAATAAACATGGATTCCAGTGAACAATCTGATTCTTCGAATGAGGATGAAAACGTACACCCAAGAAGAAGAAGCATACGTTCATCCCAGAAAGATCATCAGTTCGATGAACACCATGACAAAAGAAGAAGAAAATCTCTTCTCGGTAGAACAAGAATAGCTGGTCGAAAAACAGGCTTGGAACATTCGCAATAAACGCCAACACGTTCCAAATGCCGATAATGATGACTTCGATGAGATTCGCAATCTCCGTGACTACAACGCTAAAACAGCTACAGAAATCTGGGCCGTGAAATCACAAATTCACCACGCCACCAGTGCAGCACCGGAGATCGATCGAATCCTCGAGGAGGCCTAGAAAACACTATTTACAGCACGAATAACTAAGGCTCAGATCTCCGATCCCGGGAAAATCAAGATCCCTATGTACGACAAAACCACAATTCTGAAAGCTTATCTATAAACCTTTGGAATCGCGATGGCAAGGTCCAAACTTAAAGAGGGTGAAAAGACACGGGATTCTGACTAAAACATAACTCCATTGGAAACTTTCGATTACTTTCCATGGAATTCCTAAAACAATGTTCCATATTTATGGACAGGGAGACCTCGGATGTCGATTTATGGAGCATGGCTCAAAGAGATGACAAACCCCTCCGAGATNATTTAAAGTTGTGATATCGAGAGTTGTCGGAATAAGCTATAAAGTAGTCGTAGACGCTCTCCAGAAAACTCTCCAGTACAGATCAAAATTCAGAAAATGGATAGCACTGAAAAAACCACAGTCAATTCAGGACGCTATTCACAAAGCCACATATTTCATCACCATCGAATAGGAGATAAAAGTCTTGTCTCTGAAACATAAGTTGGCGAAGGCATCCACAAAAGAGGCTCCCTCGAAAAAGAAATCGAAAGGAAAAACCCCTCGTAACGACAATATATATCTATCAAGAAGGAGAAGACCTTCAGGGAGCGCAATCAACCTGTCGTCTTATAGGCTTAGAATTTAATCCTAGTCTNATTTAATCCTAGTCTATTACTGCAGAGAACAGTTCAATGTAGCAAAGATAGGGTATCGAATCCACAGAGACCAGAATACACAATTAGTTAAAAACTCGAAAAGCTAGAATAATAGATGTGATAGTGAATCAAAACGGTTATTAAAAGGCGGTTTAAAACTTATAATATAA